>JAOTRH010430118.1:0-34251 GCA_034768845.1 Heliamphora exappendiculata | reverse complement strand
CCAGATATTTCCTCGAGAACCGGATCTGGAACTCCTCCGACTCGCTCAGGTTGTCGATGTCCAACAGGTTTTTGACCGCGTAATCGCTCATGCGCGGGAGTCTATGAAGGCGCCTACCTCGGCCTCTGCAATGGCGTTGACTTATCAATATGTTCAGCTACTCTTGAGCGCGGGATGGGCCGGGAACACGACAAGCGGGCAACGGTCACGCTCGTCACCCTCGGACCGACGGGAACCTGCCACGAGCGGGCCGCGATCGAGTACATGGCCTTCCAGGGCGTCGAGGACTTCGAGATCGAATTCATCGGGGACTTCTTCGACGGCCTGGAGAGGATCCGTGGGAAAGACAACGCGTTCCTGATCCAGTGCAGCGCGCACCCGAAGGTCCATGAGGTCACCGAGCGACACTGGGCCGAGGTGTTCGTCGTCGACACGTTCATCTACCCGACGAAGGCCCTGGCGGTCTTGAGCCGCCGCGAGGTCGAGCAGCCCAGGACGCTCGGCCTCGTTCCCGCCACTTCCGGCTACATCAACCCGGCCCAATGGGACGAGATCATCGATGTCCAGTCGAAGCCGATCGTCGCCACCGAGCTCCTCGCCGGCCGCTACGACGCGGGCCTCACCCACCTCGAACACCTCGCCGCCCACCCAGACCAGCTCCGCCTGATCGAGGAGATCGGCGAAATCGACACGACCTGGGTGGTCTACGGAACGAAGAAGCGGTTCCAGGGCGAGGTCATCGGCATCGCATCGCCGGACTTGTTCGGTCTACGCACTCCCGAGGTCGCCTAATGACGATGGGCCCTATGCGCACATCGTTGAGATGGCTGCCGAGGGCCTGACGACGATCAAAGACCGCCAGTACCTTGACAAATTTACGTTCTATCAGGGAGATCATCGTGCGGGAATCGCAAGGGACTCATCGAAATTCGTCGCGCGCCCTGGCCGCCGCCGTCGTTCTTTCCCTCCTGCTCGCCGCGTGCGGGGGAGGCTCGAAGGGCGCCGGCAGCGCGGCACGGCGAACTGCGGATCCGGGCATCACCAAAGCAGCGTTGGTCAAGCGGGGCGATGTGATCTGCCGCGCAACCGACAAGCGCCAGGATGCCGCGCTCAAAGCCTATGAAGAGAAACATCCGAACGAGTTCCCCGACACGGCAACGGTGGAAAGGATGATCAGGAAGACTGCCCTTCCGTCGATCAAGCTCGAGATCGAGGAACTTGCTGCGCTCGGCTCTCCGACGGGGGAACAGCTGAGGGTGAATCAGATCATCAGCGGATTGGAAAAGGCCCTGAAGACCGCATGGGCGAAGCCGAGCACCCTGACCGGCGAAGGCGCCGGACCTTTCACTGCGCCTGACAAATTGGCCGCTGCGTATGGGTTCAAGGCGTGCTCCAAGGCGCTCTGAGCGCGTCGCCGAAGACCGGGTCGGCGGGAGCCGATGGCCACCGAGCGCGCGCCGGGGCCTTCGTGCTTTCGCTTCTCGCCGATCCCCTTAGCGTCATGATTCTCCGTGAGCTCGAGGGCGGCCCGCTCGATCTCACGGATCTGCGGCGTGAGGTCGGGCAGCCGTCTCCGACGACGATCCGCAAGCGTTTGCGGACGTTGGTCGCGGCCGGTGCTCTCTATCGGCAGCAGGAGCCCGAGTTCCCTGGGACGGTGACCTTCGGAACGACGCGGTCCGGCATCGAACTGCAGGCGACCGCGAGGACTCTGGCGAGATGGCTGTCGGCATGTCCGACCGGCGAACTCTCTGCCGATGGCAAGCCTGGCGCTGCCGCCGTCACAGCCCTTGTCGGTGGGTGGACGACGAACATCCTCCGCGCCCTCGCAGCGAAGCCGTTGTCACTGACCGAGCTCGATCGCGTCGTCAGCGGAGTCAACTATCCATCTTTGGAACGGCGCCTGACCGCGATGCGGAAGGCCGGCCAGCTAGTGCTTGGGACTGCGGCGCGGGGGCGCCCCTACCGCGTCACCAGATGGATGCGGGAGGCAGCCGGCCCACTGGCGGCTGCCGTCAGGTGGGAACAAGCCCAGACAGGCACCGTAGGGGCACTGGATCGCCTCGGTCTCGAGACCATCTTCCTTCTGGCAAGTCCGCTGCTCGGGGATCTGGCCGCACCGGATGGAGCCTGCTGCCTCGCCGTCCGACCAGAGGACTCCTCAGGCCGGGACAGTGCGCGAGTAGTCGTGGGTCTCGAGAGTGGCAGAGTGACCCAATGTCGAGCGAGTCCGCGTGGGGCCGCCCCGACGTTGATCACCGGATCTGAGCCCGAATGGTTGGAGACCATGGTCGGCACCAAGCCCCGGGCCTTGGAAGTGGCGGGGGACGTGCCGTTAGGGAACGCACTGCTATCGGCGTACAGAAGCGTCCTTACGCGATACGCAGATTCTATCGCCAATTGACGCTGTCGTCTCTCCCGCTGATCAGGCCGGCCGGTCCGGGAGGAGTCCCACCAATGCCCCGTAGATCCGGGCCGAAAGCGCAGCGGCAGTGCTCAACGCTAAAGGTCACGGCGAACAGCACAGCGGGGAACGCGACCGGTAAAGACAGCCTGACAGCAATGTCGCCGAAGACGTGTCTCCTACAAAAGCTTACGGTGACCATCTTCGGCAGCGGCGCCTCCGATCTTCAACCGGGGAGGCCGAGTTGGCCCTTCACGGCCCACTTGCCGGGGGTCACTCACAAGCCGTCGAAGCGGCTCAGCGCGCGCAACCCTGCTAGGCGCGATTTGCAGGGAAAAAACCCTTGAAGCCATATCCCGCTGACCGGCAACAATCAATGATCGTGCAGTCCTGCTTGACCAGTCAGTACCTCTCAAGGTATGACTAACAAGGCAAGAGTCGAGCCGCTGACGATCCGAGCGACGCAGAGGCAATTCGACGCAACGAGACGCCTGGAAAGATCAAATGACGCGGACCAGGCAGAAATCAGATCACAGGGAGGAAGTACTTATGGCTAAGAAGCTCAGTCTGCTGTTGGCCGCTGTCGCGGTCCTGGCATTTGCCGTCCCCGCGATGGCGAGTGCCTCGACCGGACTCACAAATGCAAAAAGTGAACTCGTACCGGTCGGAACGGCCATCAAAGGAGTCAACGTAGGCACGGTCACCACGACAACGACCAAAGTCGGCAACATCGAATGCGCGTCCGTCGAACTACAGGGCAAACTCACCGCGAACAGCGCAGCCGGTGTCGCGGGCGAAGGGACCGGCGAAGGTACGGCCTCGACCTGCAACGTCGGTGAAAACAAAGTTTCGATCGAAAAAATCAAACTTGTCAGCCTCAGCAGCAGCGCCAGTGAAGCCGGAACGGGCAAGGCCAGCTTCTCCTTCACGGCGAACCTGCCAGGCGGAATCGTCTGCAATTTCGAATCCGTTTCTGGCGGCTCGTCCGGCACCTACGTGTCGGGTAGCAGTGAACTGACTTTCACCAAAGCTGCTCTTAACGCCAGCCCGGCCGCCTGCGGGAAAGCAACGCTCGACGGGACGTTCAAACTGTCCGCCGGAGGTGCGGCCGTCTTCATCATGTAGCCACGCACCATCGCAAGTGGGTGCTATGCCCACGAGCACGCAGACGGGCCCGGCATTGCCGGGCCCGTCTGCGTGTGGCCGGGCTATCAACCGACCTTGACAATTCTGTCGTCCGGTCGTAAATTCACACGGCTTGGGGTACGACCGCTTCTTTTGTAGAACCAGAGGCGTCCGTACCGAGCCGTAATCAGGGATGCCCAGGGACACCTGGGCCAGGAGCAGGGAGAGAATGTGATCAGGGGAATTCGCCGTTCGCGTGCGGTTAGGCGTGAGATGGCAAAGACGGCTAGCGCGAACGACCTGCGATCTGTCCGACGATGGCGCGCCTTGACGACCTACCTTGAGGGTCTCGGCGACCGTCGCGGCGACACAAAGGGAAGTAGCCCGGTATCAGCCGGACTGCACCCACGAATGCGGGCGAGGCGACCGAGGCTCTTGGGCAGCCTCTTGGCAATCTGGTGCCTCATACTCGTCGCTGCCACTCAGGGTGCCATGGCCGGACAGACCCGAACCTTCA
The DNA here is from genome assembly GCA_034768845.1 of Heliamphora exappendiculata. Classification (NCBI taxonomy): domain Eukaryota; kingdom Viridiplantae; phylum Streptophyta; class Magnoliopsida; order Ericales; family Sarraceniaceae; genus Heliamphora; species Heliamphora exappendiculata. The sequence goes on along the minus strand of JAOTRH010430118.1, from coordinate 30,205 downwards.
CCGGGAGTTCCTTTGGTCCGGAAGGAGCCAGTTCAGTGGCGGACTTCGTCAACGTTCAAAGCATCGCCGTTGACGAAGCAAACGGCTACGTATATGTGTTGGACGGAAGCGCGCAGAAAATCTATAAATTTGACACGACTGGGGAACCGGCGGACTTTTCGTCGACCGGTACGAACTCGATCTCCGGTGTCGGAGCGCCGTCCACTACTGGGACGCGCCAGATTGCGGTCGCACCGCCAGGCGCGCCAGGAGGGACCGAAGGCGACATCTATGTCGCGATCGGAGCAGATGGCCACTTCCCTATCCTGGTGACCTATGGACCAAATGGGTCCAAGCTCGGCGAAATTCCCTATACCGCAGCCTCGCGCTCGGCCTGCGGAGTGACGACCGACGGGCAGGGAAGTATCTACCTGCTGACGTCCGGCATCGAATTTCCGAGCATCAAACAATTCATTCCTGCCTCAGACCCGCCCGTACAGGAAGATCTGGCGAGCGTAGGCACGGACCTTAAGACCATTGAAGGGAGTCCTTGCAATATCGCGGCAGCCAGCGGGGATGAACTCTTCGTGGGGACCGTCGGTGCCAAAGGGCTCTATCGCCTACGAGGAATCAGCGACGAAAGTCCCACCAAAGTCGGTCCGGGGGCCCCTACGCTCGCGGTCAGCCCAAAGTCCGACACCCTGTTTGCCGATGAACTGGACGGAGTTACGGAGTATGAAATCGGTGGCGCCACCGATCGGCGCCTAGGCTCCTTTGGAGCGGGTCAACTATCCGAATCGTATGGCATCGCAGCCGGCGACGCGGGAGCGACGGTCTACGTATCGGACGGAACGTCAGGCAGGGTAAAGATTTTCGGCCCCTCGGTACCCGCCCCTAGTGTCTCTAGCGAAGAACCCCGGCTTCTGACGCCCGCAAGCGCCGTGCTGGTGGGTGCAGTGAATCCCGAAGGAATACCGGTCACCGAATGCAAGTTCGAATATGGAACCACCGAAGCATACGGTCAAGAAATACCGTGTGAATCCCTTCCGCCGACCAGTTCCGAAGCGAGCCCCGTCGCCGCGACCATCAATGGCCTCGAACCGGACGGGACCGTATATCACTTCCGGCTCACGGCAGTCAACGTGAACGGAGCCGAACACACTGCCGATCGGACCTTCCGCACTAGCCCGACCGTCGTCACGAATGCCGCTGCGTCAGTCGGCGAAACCTCCGCGACCTTGCGAGGCACCGTCTTTCCGAACGGAGAGCAATACACGGAATGCAGGTTCGAATACGGGCTATTGTCTGAAGGCAGTCTTTCCCAAGAAGCGCCCTGCTTGCCGTCTGCCGCCGAACTGCCGGCAGACGGCAACTTTCACGAAGTCACCGCACCGCTGACGGGACTGCAGTCGGACCACGGGCGGTATCGCTTTCGCTTGACCGCGACGAACTCGACGGGAACTGTCACTGGTGCGACGGTCGAGTTCTCCACCAGTGGCGATCCGCAGATCGGGGAAGTACGGGCGTCGGATGCCGACACCAACTCCGCCGACCTCGAAGCGACGATTGACCCCAGCGGCTTCGCCACCAGCTACCGGATCGAATGGGGTCAGGGGCAACCGAACGGGAAGACCGCCACTGTCGGAAGCCTCCCGGCCGACGCCGGAGCTACCAGAATCACGGGACACGTCGCAGGCCTCGTCCCTGGAGTCGCCTACCAGTTTCGAGTGGTGGCAGAGAATCAGGTCGGGACCGTTGCCAGTCCAGTTCGAGAAGTTGAAGCGCTCGACTCATGCGGCCTGCCGCAGGGCAGGTGTTTTGAGCTCGTTTCCCCCCGCGACGCTGGGCCGGTCGCGGTACCGGGTCTTGGTCCGTCCGGCGCCAGTGGACTCGCCCAGGAAATGGGGGTCGCAGCATCGACGAATGAGGGAGCCTTCGTTTACCAGTCGGAAAGTGGATTCCCCGGCGCCACGCGCGGGGGAGAAATCCTCTATGAATCCCGCAGGGCCTCCGACGGTTGGGATTGGTCGCAGCTAAGCCCCCCCGCGAAGCAGCGGGAAGAAACTCAAGGGGAACGGAGCAATTCGTCAAGGACCCTTGGTCTCTCAGCCGATCTCGGCTGCGCAATCATCGAAACTGGTCAGTTGCTCACCGAAGACTCCGGTCCGAGGTTGGTCGTTGAAGCCGGTGGTCGGAACCTGTACCGGCGCTCGTCCAACGGGTCCTACACGGTCATAACGTCCCGCCCCCCGACGAACTTGGAACAAGCACCGGAACCCTCCGGAGAAGTGTTCTTCCACCTCGTGGGAACGTCGCAAGATTGTTCCAAAGTGTTCTTCACCAGCGTCTATCACTATCCGGGTACCAATGCTGTCGGCGAAACCCCGCTCTACGAATGGAGCAATGGGATCCTGCATGAGGTCGGACTGGTGCCAGGCCCTGGAGGGGAAGTCTCGGTCGAAGCCGTAGCCGGGAGTCAGCCGAGCGGGTCGGCGAACAGGGACCTGCTGAATGCCGTGTCAGCTGACGGAGCCCGCATCTTCTTCAGCGCTGAAAGGCAAGTGGGGAACAATCCAGGAGAAGTGGGGAAACTTGGTGTCTTCGTTCGCGAACATGGGTCGATGACGAGAGACCTGTCCCTGTCGGAAACGGCCGTCGCGGCAGGAGATGCGACCTACCGCTACGCGAGTCCCGACGGCACTCGAGTCTTCTTTACGGCCAACGCTGGTCTGACCGCGGAAGGTAGCCCTGGAGGAGAAGACCTCTACGAATATGACCTGGATAAGGATCCCTCGGAACACCCGCTGACCGACCTGTCGGTGAGCACGGTTGAAGGAGATGCTGAAGTCGCCGGCGTGGTGGGTAGCTCGGATGACGGTTCCCATGTCTACTTCGCCGCATTCGGCCGACTGGTGGCCGGCAAGGGCCTCACCAGTTCCGAAAACCACTCAACCGACTCCTACTCGATCTACTCGGAGAGCTCGGGCCACATCACGTTTGTCGCTACTGCGTCTACCGGGCCGGTCTCCACTATCGGAGAAGGTCTACTGACCAGCAAGGGGGTGGCGCTGACCTCCAGGGTTAGTGCCAGCGGACGATATCTCTTGTTCGAGTCAGCATCCCCGATAACCGGATATGAAAGCGGCGGTGCGCGCGAGGCCTATCTGTTCGACGCTGAGGCGGACTCAGAAGCGATTACCTGTGTCTCATGTCGCGCGGACGGAAAACCATCGAAGGCCGCTGCGGTCATTAATGTTCATCCGCTCCGCAGCGCTGCTACGGTCGGAACGGTCGCAGTAAACCCGAACGAACCCTTCGCCCCGCCGAGGACCTTGACCGTCAAGGATGGCGTGCCGACGGTGGTCTTCTCTTCCGTTGACCCCCTCGCACCGGGTGCGACCGAAGGCCAGACCGCACTCTATCTATGGTCCCATGGACAGGTCTTCATGCTGTCCGCGGAACCCGGGGGCCTTCTGAGTCAGTTCAAGCCGACGGGCGAAGAAAGCTACGTCCGTTCGCTCGGCGCCAGCCTGGACGGAACGGATCTCTACTTCTCGACGGCAAAATCGCTCAACTGGGAAGACGGCGACGAACGATTTTCGGTCTACGACGCGAGGGTGGGTGGCGGGTTTTCTGCCCCGCCAGCCCCCCACCCGTCGTGCGACCCAGTCAGCGAAGGAGCGTGCCAGGAAGCACCTTCGTCGCCTGCCGCCGTGCCGGGTGCCCAGACCCCCAAGTTTTTCGGTCCTGGAAACGTGAAGGCCTGCGACAAGCGGCACGTCAAGAAGAAGGGCAAATGCGTCAAGAAGCACCACAAGAAGCACCACAAGAAGCACCACAAGAAGCAGAAGGGAAAGAACGCAAATAAGAAGCGAGCCAAGAGCAACCGGAGGGAGGGACGATGAAGCGGCCGACGAAATGCGGAGTTCACGTCTGTCGAGTGTGCGTCCTGAGCGCGGCGACCTTGTTTGCGCTCGCGTGCCTTTGCGGAGTTGCGATTGCAGCTTCCCCCGCGTGGAAATTGCTCGCAGTGACCGGGCCGACCCATATTCCGCCCACGCAGTCCGAGCTTCAACGGGTGTCGGTTGAAGCAGAAGGTGGAACCTTCGAACTCGGCTACAAAGCGAGTGCGCAGACCTCTGAAGGAGCGGGAACGCCTGTGTTCGTGGAAGCTGAACTCAGCTTCACCGAAGGCAGCACCGTCGCCACGATCGAAAGCATCACCGGGTCGGGCAAAGTCGAACCCGGTGACCGGCTTACGCTCCCCGAAGAATATGAAGAAAATCTGATCGTTTCGTGCTCTGCCGATTGTGAAACCACGGGAAGCACGATCGAACTCACCGAACCGGCGGCAGCCACTGAAACTGGGGCTGTCCGTCAGATCTTCACGCGGGAATTAACGAGCGTGACCGGGTCCTTCGAGGTGGGCGAAGAAATCTATGAAGCGGCCCTCGAAGGCTCAGTCTACGAATACTTCGTCCCAGGTACGAAAGTCACCGCGGTGGGTCCAGGAACGCTCACGCTCTCGAACCCGACCACGATCGAATACGCGAGCTTTGAAGGTGAGCTCGAATTGTTCGGCAAACTGGAAGTACCTGCTGAATTTACCGGGCCGCTCGCCTTTAATGCAACGCCCGGAGAAGTACAGGAAGCACTTGAAACCCTGCCGCGCCTCGGACCAGGTTCGATCCAGGTCCTGGGTGGTCCCGGTGGTAGCGGCGAGACGCCGTATCGGGTTCTTTTCGACGGCCCGCCGGTCCGAAATACGAACGTCGCCCAGATCGAAGCCTTGGATGCAGGCCTGGAAGGTCCCGCTGCTGCCGCTCATGTGCTCACCGACCTTCAGGGCGGTCCAGGAACTGGCGAAATCTTGGTCGCGCCAGCCAATATCGGCGGTTCCCGGACCCAGAAAGCCATCCGTTTGAAGATCGGCCCGCTCCCTGCGGGGATCGTCACGACTGGCTCGGCCGAAGGGGCCGGATGGGAATGTCCGGAAAGTTTCGGTGCCCCGGTCATCGAATGCACCTCCTACGTCTCGGTCTCCTCGCTCCGCGCCGCGGAAGCGGTGCATGTGCCGATCGCGGTCGAATCTCCGCTGCCCCTCAGTACCAGTGTCCCCGTCCAGATCTCAGGTGGATCAGCGGCTTCCAGCGACACGCAGGCGCAGATCGAAGTCTCAGCTACTCCGGCGACCTTCGGTCCGTCAGCGTTCTGGGCCGGCGCGTTCGACTCCGATGGACAGGTGGACTCTCAAGCGGGCGGCCATCCGTTCAGTGCCCAGACGTATTTTATGCTGAACACTGTCCGGGCTCGGACCGGAGCAATCATTCCTGCTGGGGCCGTGAGCGAAGTCAACGTTGATCTTCCTGCCGGCTTCTCCGGCAATCCGCTTGCCACTGGACGCTGCCCTCAGGATCAGTTGGTCGGCGAAGGTAATGGGGCGTTCCCGCTGTGCAATGTCGGAAACATGGGCATCGGTCACTTTGCGCCACTGACCAGCTCTTTCGCCGAGGGGAGTTCGGGTTTCGACCTACCGATCTATAACGATGTCCCAGCAAGGGGCTCAGCGGCCGAGTTCTCAACGAAAGTGATCCTTCCCACGCAGAGCCTGCTCGGCTCGATTCGAAGTGAAGAAGACTTTGGCGTGCGCATCACCGCACCGAACGTCACCAATTACTACAAACTGTTCGGGGCATACGCGGCTCTCGAAGGTGAACCCTCGTCCGCAGACGGTAGGGCATTCCTGACCAACCCCACGAGCTGTTCGGCGCAGGCCCACGACCAGCCGTTCACGGTATTGACGGTCAAGGCGTACGAACAGGAAGGCTCTAACAAGGCCAGGGAACCGATCCCGCCGGTGACGGGCTGCGATCGTCTCAAATTCGGTCCTGCCTTCGAATTCCAGCCTTCGACCACGCAGGGTTCGGCTCCTGCCGGCGGCGCCGCCCATCTGCACATCTCGCAGGCAGCCCTAGCCGAACCTGGAGCTCTTGCGCCTCCGGCTTTGAAGAAGGCGGTGGTGACTCTGCCCGCAGGGTTGACGGTCAACCCCTCGTCCGCAAACGGACTGAAGGCGTGCACGGAGGCGCAGGTCGGCTTCGTCGGGATGCAGTCGATACCTATCAATCCGACCCGGTTCAACAATGCGCCGGTGACCTGCCCGGACGCCTCCAAGATCGGGACCTTCTCGATCAAGACTCCGCTGCTGGACGAAAACGAAGCCGGCGGCAAGCTCGAAGGCACCATCTATCTCGCGGAGCAGGAAGAAAACCCGTTCCACTCGCTGATCGCCCTCTACCTCGTGCTCGAAAACGAACGTTTCGGGCTCACGCTGAAGCTGCCTGGAGAAGTCAAGACCGATTCAAGCACGGGTCAGCTCACGGCCACGTTTGACAACAACCCGCAGCTGCCGTTCGAAGACCTGACGCTCAACTTCCGCGGCGGCGGCCCTCGGTCGACCCTCGCAACGCCTGAAGTCTGCGGACACTATGCGACCAACGGGTCGTTCGAACCATGGTCGGCGCCCGAATCGGGGCCTCCGGCCCAGATCTCCGAAGGCGGCTTCGAGGTCGATTCGGGGTGCGCGTCGTCGGAGTCCACCCGAGCCTTCGCTCCGTCCTTCGAAGCGGGTACCACCGGCACCCAGGCCGCTTCGTATAGCCCCCTCGTGATCAAGGTCGGTCGCAAGGACGGCGAACAGGAACTGCGGTCGCTCGACTTCACCCTCCCCAAGGGCCTGCTCGCCAGGCTGGCCGGTATCCCCTACTGCTCGGAGGGGGCGATCCATAACGCTGAACACAACAGCGGTAAGTCAGAGCAGTCATCGCCAAGTTGTCCAGCTGCGAGCCGCATCGGCTCGGTCGACACTGCGGCCGGCGTCGGCTCGGAACCGCTCCATGTCTCGGGGTCCGTCTACCTAGCCGGTCCATATAGGGGAGCGCCCCTGAGCTCGGTAGTCGTCACCCCTGCGGTCGCTGGCCCGTTCGATCTTGGCGACGTGGTCGTGAGGGCGCCACTCTACGTCGATCCGGAAACGACCGAAGTCACGGCAAAGTCTGATCCGATTCCCACCATTCTCAAGGGCATCCCGCTGAAGGTTCGGTCGGTAGCCATCAATCTCGACCGGCCGTCCTTCGCCCTCAACCCCACCAGTTGCAACGTGATGGAGGTGAGCGCGTCGATCGGTGGCTCGAGCGGGGCGACCGCGAAGCCTGCCAACCGCTTCCAGGTGGGTGGCTGCAAGGGGCTGAAGTTCAAGCCGCACCTGAAGATTCGCCTGAAGGGGCAGACCAAACACACTGGCTTCCCTGCGCTGAAGGCAGTGGTGACCTACCCCAAGCACGGTATCTACGCCAACATTCAGCGTGCGCAGGTCAACCTGCCGCACTCGGAGTTCCTCGAACAGAACAACCTGAACAAGACCTGCACCAAACCGGTTCTGCTCGAAGGGAAGTGTCCGAAGTCGACGGCCTACGGTAGGGCAGAGGCTTGGTCGCCGCTATTGGACAAGCCCCTCCGAGGTTTGGTCTACCTCGTCGGAGGCTACGGTTACAAGCTTCCGGCGCTGGTCGCGGATCTGAGTGGACAGATCCGGGTTTTGCTTAAAGGCAAGATCGACTCTGGTCCCAACGGGGGCATCCGCACCACCTTCGAAATGGTTCCCGATGCACCGGTGAGTCGCTTCATGCTTCAGATGAAAGGCGGCAAGAAGTACGGCCTGCTCGTCAATTCCGAAAACCTCTGCAAGGCCTCCAAGGCAGACAGACTTGCCATCGCCCGGTTCCGCGGCCAGAACGGAAGGATTGCGCAGTACAAGCCGGTGGTAACCAATGAGTGCGGAAAGGCCAAGAAGCACGGGGCTTCGCAGCGCCACGAACGGAACAGCCGGCACTGAAGACTCGCCTTCAACTGGCGGCACGTGGAGGGTGCGAAGCGGGCGTCATGACCATGAGCGAAAGACGACGTGCATCGGCGGGAAAGTGCCGCCCTGCGGCTAGCGCGGATTCTGCTGATTGCTTGACATATCCCTGTTTACTGTTAGCTTTTGGATTGAAACGGGTCGGTCTGCGACGGTTCTCGCCTTAAAGGCCCGTGGAACAGGGAAATGCGAACGCGGGAGGCGGGAGCAGCGTCGGGACCAGCCCGGTTGGGCGCTGCACCAAGGTCCAGCAAGTTCTGAAGGGGGCTCCACCGGCGCTGAGCGTGCAGGTTGGGAGCATGCCGCTTCGCATCCGGGAAAGTCATAAAAGGAGAGCATCAGAGAATGCGAAGAAAAATGAAGACCGCACGCGCAGCCTTTGCTGCGGCCGCCCTGGTTGCGCTCGGGGTTCTGGTCGCTGCACCAGGGGCATCGGCTCATAGTGGCGCGTACGCTGAGTTCAACTACTGCCCATCGACCAACCCCGAAGTTGCCGGGTGTCTCTATTCGGTCACCAACGGCGGCGAAATCGTGCTCGGCAACAAAAAAGTGCCGATCGTCAACCCGGTGGTGCTTCAGGGTGGCGTCGGTGCTGCCGACGAAAGCACCGGGGCGCAGAGCTTCTTTGCGGCCACCAACGGAGTCACCTTGTCGAAAGCCGCTCAGCCGGTGCCAGGTGGCCTCAGCGGGTTGGTCAACTGCAAAGAAATCTCTTTGTCCTGGCTCCGCGCATCGTGCGAAGCCATCTTTGAAAATGGCCTGACCGGGGTCACCTCGACGCTCGAATTGGCCAAGCCGGCGAACCAGATCAAATTCAACGAACGGAACATTCTTTTCTCTAACGGCGTCGGGCTGGCGCTGCCGGTGAAAGTTCACCTCGAAAACCCGCTACTCGGTAGTAGCTGTTACATCGGCTCGAGCAGCTCGCCAATCTGGTGGAACCTCACTACCGGTAAAACCTCACCTCCCGCACCCAACAAATCGATCAGCGGGACGATCGGAAAAGCCGAATTCATCGGCGAAGACGAAGGGATTCTGCGTCTAAACGGCGCCACCCTGGTCGACAACGCCTGGTCCGCTCCGGGGGCCAGCGGTTGCGGTGGGTTCTTGGTCGAATACATTCTCGACCCGATCATCAACGCTTCAGTCGGTGTTCCGGCTGCCGCGGGGAAGAACACCGCGATCCTGAAAACCGTTTCGGATACGGCCGAATCGTACCTCGTTAACGAACACTGAGAGACGACCGGCCTGGTGCCGGGCCATCCAGGCAGGGGCGTCGCTGAAAGGGCGACGCCCCTGTCTATTGGGGCAGCACACCGACGCGCTACAGCCCGCCATGGCAACGGAGTTGGATCCGTGATGGCGCGGTCGCAACCCCCGATCCGCTACCGTTAAGAGGTCGGGCCTGGCAGGACGCCGCCCGAGAGAACCTGTTTCCTCAACGTGCACTGCACTTCCGGGGTCGCTGGATCTCCCCGAAGAAGTCAATTCAAGGAGCACTTCCATAACTACGTTTGCCGAACTCGGCACCTCCGAGCCGGTGGTTGCGGCGCTGCGCGCGCGGTCGATCACCGAGCCTTTTCCTGTACAGAAACTTGTGATTGCGGATGCGTTGGCCGGGCATGATCTGCTCGTCCAGTCGCCGACCGGGTCGGGTAAGACCCTGGCGTTCGGCGTTCCGCTCGTCGATCTGCTCGAGCCTGGGGCCTGGGGGCCGCAGGCGCTGATCTTGGCCCCGACGCGCGAGCTCGCCTCGCAGATCGTCGATGAGCTCGAAGTCCTCGCCAAGGCGCGGAAGCTTCGGGTTGCCGCCGTGTATGGCGGGGTCGGCTTCGGGCCGCAGATCGCCGCGGCCAAGAAGGCCGACATCCTGGTCGCCACGCCCGGCCGGCTCGAGGACCTGATCGCGCGTGGCGCGGTCGCCCTCGACCAGGTCGAGGTGCTCGTCCTCGACGAGGCCGATCGGATGCTCGACATGGGCTTCCGTCCCGCGGTCGACCGGATCGTCGCGCTGACGCCCGACGACCGCCAGACGTTCTTCTTCTCGGCGACGCTCGAGGGCGCGGTCGGCAAGGTCGCCCGTGACTACACCTACAAGGCGCGGTCCCACACCCACGCCCCGCCCGAGGAGGACGCGCGCGACATCGAGCACCGCTTCCTGCGGGTCGAGTCCCAGGGCGCCAAGCTCGACCAGCTGGTCGCCTCGCTGGCGGAAGAGGAGCCGAGCCGCTCGCTCGTCTTCGTCCGCACCAAGCGCGGCGCCGACCGTCTGGTCAAGCGCCTGAAGGGCAAAGACGTGGACGCGGTGGCGATGCACGGCGACAAAAGCCAGCGCCAGCGTGAAAACGCCCTCGCCCGCTTCGAGCGTGGCGACGTGATGACGCTGGTCGCCACCGACGTGGCGGCGCGCGGCATCGACGTCCCCGACGTGATGCGGGTGATCAACTACGACGCGCCCGAGGACCAGGCCGCCTACGTCCACCGGATCGGCCGCACCGGCCGCGCCGGGCGGACCGGCACCGGGATCAGCTTCGTCCTCGCCGACGAGGTCAAGGAGATGCGCCAGATCGCGAAGGCGCTCGACCTCGACTTCGGCCCCGCCGGGCGGACCGAGACCGGAGCGTCGCAGCCGCGTCGCGACGAGTCCGGGCAGCGCGGCTCGAGCGACGGGCAGCGACGCCGCGAGGGGAACCGCAAAGGCGACTCTCGCCGCAACGGCAATGGCCACGGCAGCGCGAAGCGCAAGAGCGACGCGAACCGGGGCGGTGGCGAGCGGACCGCCTCCGACGGCCCCCGCGCCAAACGCCGCCGTCGTCGCCGCAAGCCCGCGGCGACCCCCGCGGGCTGAGGCCCGCCCCGGCCGGCGCCCGCCTCAGGCGGGCGTCAGGCCGTAGTGCCTGGCGGTGTCGGTGAACAGCGTCTTCAGGATGGCGCGGTTCACCGGCTTGCCGGGCTTGCCGACCGCCGACAGCTCGACCGCGATGGTCCAGGTGAAGCGGCAGGTGGTCTCGCTCTTCGGCTCCACGAGGTAGTCCTCGGCGAGAGCCTTGAAGAGGGGGCTGGTCGTCTCCTCGACGTAGAAGGAGTGGCGCCGGCCCTCCTCCCAGCGGAAGTAGTGCTCGCGCAGCTTGTTGGCGCCGCCGAGCGCCTTCACTTCGCGGGTGGTGCCGACGCCGAAGGGGCGCGGGGACGTCCAGCGGACGTCGTTCAGGATCCTGCACCAGTGCAGGGCGTCGTCGGCGCAGAGTTCGTCCCAGACCTTGGCGGCGGGCGTCGCGATCTCGAAGCCCGCGCGCAGTCGCATCGGCGCCTCCTCGAAGAAGCGCTCGTCGACCTCTCGGCAGTTGAACCAGGGTGCGATCGGCCGAGCCTATCCCGGCTCGGCCGATGCATCCAGGTGGTTCTTCGTTAACGCTTCGCGGCGCGTTCTTCGGCCACGGCGCGCTTTTCCTCGGCTTCCGCCTGGTGGCGAGCTTCGGTCTGGGCGCGCTGCTCCGCGGCCTCGAAGCGGGCGGTGGCCCGCTTGGCGAGGTTCGGCATGTTCAGCGAGCCCCAGCCGCTGGCCATGTCGTAACCGACCCGGGCCGACCAACCGCCCAGCGGAGCGCCGCCGCCCGCGTCGGCGGGCAGGACCTTGCCGAGGTCGTTGTTGCCGTGCATGACGTCGAGCAGGACCTTGCCGCCGGTCTTCCCGGCCATCTGTTCACGCCCGGCTTCGTAGAGCAGCGGGTTGAGGAAACCGAGCGGCGGGGTGTTGTGCGCGTCGGCGTAGTTGTCGGCGAGGATCACGCCGCCCGCGAACAGCGGGGTCGCGGCGCTCGTCCCGCCGATCGTCTGGAAGCCGCCTTCGGGCAGGATGTCGTTACGGCATTCGGCCGCCGTGCAGTAGATCGTGTAGCCGGGCAGCGAGTCGGCGAGGCCGGCGACGTCCGGGACGAGGCGGCCGGAGCCCGCGTTGTTGATCAGCCCCTGCTGGTACCAGGGACGCTTGGAGAGGATGCTGGCCCCGCCACCGCCGGCACCGACGGCGAGCGGCGAGTCGTTCCAGACGATCTCTTCCTTGATCTTGTTGGCTTTGGTCAGCTGCAGGTTGGTCCCGCCGACCGCGGTCACGTACGGCGAGGTGGCCGGATCGCTGGCGGCGATCAGCGGCAGCGCCGTGGTGCCGGCTTCCAGGTCCAGGCGGCACTCGGAGGAGCCGGTGTCGCCGGCCGCGACCAGTACCGAAATCCCGGAGCCCGCGGCGACGGCGAAGACTTCCTGCATCGCGTCGCGATAGGCGAGCTGGGTCGAGAGGCTGGCCTCGCAGCCGCCGAGCGAGATCGAGATCGCGTCCGGGTGGTGGCCCTTCGAGCCGAGCGCGGCGCCGATGCTCAGCAGGATGCCGAGCTCGGAGCCTTCGCCCTCGTAGACGTAGAGGTGTTCGAGCTGCGGCGCCGCCGCGGTCAGCGTCTCGACGTCGAGGGTGGTCTCCTCGCCCGGGGCGAGCGGTTTCGGGATGCCGACCGGGCGGATGACGAGGTTCGGCTTCGGCAGGCCGAAGCACTCGGCGAAGGCGTTGGCGTCGGAGCGCTTGACCCCGTCGATCTCGACCAGCGCGATGTTCTTGCCCTGGCCCTTGAAGCCTTGTTCGTGCAGGGCGGTGTGGCCGTAGGCGTCGAGGTACTGGTTCGGCGTGAAGCCGTTCAGTTTGTCGAGGCCTTCGACCGGATAGTGGAATTCGCGGCCGGCTTCGCAGCCTTCCGGAGTACCGGTGTTGAGCAGGACCGAGGTGCCGTCGAGGCCGGTCTCTTTGCCGAGTTCGGAGGGCTTGGAGCCCGCGGCGTCGTTGTAGAACGCGCCATCCTCGGTGCCCACCGTTTCGACCGCGGTGACCGCTCCGCGCAGGGTCGCGGGAATGCGACGGGCGTTGGCGATCGAGCCGGTCGAGGAGGCCGAGGCGCCGATCGCGGGCAGCGCCGTGGCGGCGACGGCCGCGGGCACCTTGGCGGTGACGTAGGTGCCGGTGGCGCTGATCTTGCCGTGGGCTCCGTGCTCACGCAGCCACTGCATGGTGGCCTGCTTGGCGGACTTCTTGGCGCCGAAGCGATGGGCGAGCTGCTCGACCGTCAGGTACTCGCCGTACTGGGGCGACTTCGGGTCGGAGACCGAGCGGACGAAGTTGCCGAGGCCTTTCGGGTGGTTCAGCTGCAGCAGGATGGCGAGCTCGCCGGCCTTCTGTTCCTTGGGAACCTTGACCGCGGAAGCGGCCGAGGCCAGCGCCAGGCCGGCGAGCGCGAGCGCGACCAGCGCCGTCGCGAGGCGGGAGAGGCGAGCGCGCCCGGAGGGGGCCGCCGAAGGGAGGGACGACATCAGGTGGATCTACTCCTTGAGGTGTGAGGGACGGACAAGAATGAGATACATCGGCATATTCGGCGCCGAGCCTGAGTCTCATTCGCGGGCTTAGACTCGCGACGGTGGACATCGCTCTCGCCCTCGTCGCGGCGCTGCTCTTCGCGCTCGGCACCGTCCTCCAGCAACGCGCCGGGCTCGAAGCCCCGGCCGGCGGCTCCAGCTCGGGGCTCCTCATCCGCATGGCGCAGCGTCCGGTGTGGTTGGTCGGCATCGCCGCCGACTCGCTCGGCTTCGTCGCGCAGGCGGCGGCGCTCGGGTTCGGCCGGCTCGCCGTGGTGCAGCCGCTGCTCGTCTCGAGCGTGGCCTTCGCGCTGCCGCTCGGCGCCCGGCTGACGGGGCAGAAGGTCACCCGCGTGGACATCGGTGCCGCGGTCTGCGTCGTCGCCGCGCTCGTCGTCTTCCTCACCGTGGCCAACCCCTCCGGCGGGCGCGCCGACGCGCCGCTCGGCGACTGGCTGATCGCGATCGGCGCCTGCATCCTCGTCTGCGCCCCGCTGGTCCTGGCGGGGAGGAGGGGGAGCGCTCCGCGACGGGCGGCGATGCTGGGTATCGCCACCGGGGTCCTCTTCGCGCTCTCGGCGGCGCTGACCAAGGCGGTGGTGGACGAGCTCGACGACGGGGTCTTCACGATCTTCACCACCTGGCACCTCTACGGCTTGGCGGTCATCGGGTACGCCTCGATGACGCTGAACCAGATGGCGCTCGACACCGGCGCCCTGGCCCCGGCCGTCGCGACCAGCATGGCTTTCGATCCGATCACGAGCGTCGTCCTCGGCGTCGCCCTTCTGGGGGAGCGGTTGAACGTCGGGCCGCTGGAAATCCTCGCCACCGTCTTCGCTCTGGGGGCGGCCGGGGCGGGCATGGCGGTGCTGTCCCGGCAGGAGGCCGAAGCGGAGGAATTAACGACTGGAGCCGAAGCTGCCGACAAGAACATCGGGGTATCGCCCGGCGCCACCTGATCGCCGTCCCCGTCCCGTCCAATGGCCGTCGAAGACGAAACCAAGAAAGAATCCCGCGAGTTCCAGGAGGAGACGCGAGCCCATCGGCTGGCGAAGCTCGACGCGCTCCGCGAGCGGGGCATCGAGCCCTACCCGGTGCGCTTCGACCGCGATTCGACCGCCGCGGCCATCCGCGAGCGCCACGGCTCCATCGCCGCCGGCACCGACACCGGTGAGGTCGTCCACATCGCCGGGCGGATCATGGGGGAGAGGCGCCACGGCGGCCTCGACTTCGCCGACCTCCAGGACGAGACCGGCACGATCCAGCTGATCGTCACCCGCACCGAAGTGGGCGGCGAGGGCCTGCACGACTTCTCCGATCTCGACCTCGGCGACTGGGTCGGCGTCGAGGGGACGGTCGTCGCCTCCGACAAGGGCGAGCTCTCGGTCCGCGTCGACAAGTTCGAGCTGCTCTCGAAGAGCCTGCGGGCGCTGCCCGACATCCGTCATGGCCTGATCGACCCGGAGGCGCGCTACCGCCGCCGCTACCTCGACCTGATCCTGGACGAGCCCTCGCGGCGGGTCTTCGCGATCCGCTCCGCGGTGATCTCGGCGACCCGCAAGACGCTGCTCGACAAGGGCTTCACCGAAGTCGAGACGCCGGTGCTGCTCGACCAGGCGGGCGGTGCCGCGGCGAAGCCGTTCATCACCCACCACAACGCGCTCGACATCGACATGACCCTGCGGATCGCGCTCGAGCTGAACCTCAAGCGGCTGATCGTCGGCGGGATGAACCGCGTCTTCGAGATCGGCCGGGTCTTCCGCAACGAGGGCCTCGACACCCGGCACAACCCGGAGTTCACGCTGCTCGAGGCCTACCAGGCCTTCGGCGACTACGAGGACATGATGGAGCTGACCGAGGCGATCGTCGAGGCCTGCTGCCTGGAGGCGATCGGCACCACGGTGGTGACGATCAACGGCAGGGAGGTCGACCTCAAACCGCCGTGGCGCCGGGCGACGATGGCCGAGCTGATCGAAGAGAACGCCGGGGTGAAGATGCACCCGTCGATGCCGGTGGAGGAGGCGCGGAAGATCGCCGACGAACGCGGCGTCGAGTACCTCGACGTCTGGGGCTCGGGCAAAATCATGGCCGAGGTCTACGACGACTCCTCCGAGCACCTCCTGATCGAACCGACCTTCGTCCTCGACCACCCGCGCGAAGTCTCCCCGCTCGCCCGCGCCCACCGCGACGACCCCACCCTCACGGAGCGCTTCGAGCTCGTCGTCGCCGGTCGCGAGCTCGCGAATGCGTACTCGGAGCTGAACGACCCCGTCGATCAAGCGGAACGCTTCCAGACCGAGGCCGACCTCCAGGCCGGAGGCGACGAAGAGGGCGAACCGGTCGACAACGACTACGTCGAAGCGTTGGAGTACGGGCTGCCGCCGACGGGTGGGCTGGGGATCGGGCTGGACCGGTTGGTGATGCTGATCTCGGGCGCGGAAGCTATTCGGGACGTGATCCTGTTCCCGACGTTGAGGCCGGAGAACGCGCCTGTCTCAGCTGCGATTGCTTCTCCGCCGGAGGCCGCTACTGGCAGGTCTCCCTCACTCTCGGGCTCCGCCCTCGGACAACGTTCGGGAGACCTACCAGCATCGACCTCTCCCACGAGGCGTCCCAAGCACCTGCACTACTTGGCGTGGGCGGCGGTACTGGTTGCGATCTTCAGCCTGTTGCCTACTGCGACTTCGATTCGGTTTTCGTTGGGGCACTTCAGCTTCGTGCATGGGGACACTCGTAGCGCGGGGCTGATCATCAGCGTTGCGGTGGGGCTTGGAATTCTCGGCATTGCTCGTGGGCTGAGCAGGGGAAAGAGGCGGGCGTGGGGGATCGGTGTGGTGCTGTTTGGACTTGCTGCGTTGGTGCATCTCTTCAGGGGACCTGATCCGGTTGCGGTGGTGCTGTCCGCCGCGATGATGTTTGCGCTCATCTGGTACCGGGACGACTTCAGGGCGCACTCGGATCCAGGCTCCATGCAGCAGGCCATCGTGTTCGTGCCTGTCTACCTGCTCTTCACCTTTCTCTTCACCACGATCACGCTCTTCGCGGAGCGCAAGCACATCACTCCGGACCTGACGTTCTGGGGGAACGTCGAAACCACGGTGAAGGGGTTGGCGGGATTTGCCGGGCCCTACACCTACGAGCGGAACGTCTTTCATGACTTCTTCGAAACTGGCCTGTTGGTCCTCGGGATCGTCGGGCTGTTGACCTTCCTCTACCTGGCGCTGCGCACCTTCGTCCAGGCCGACCCGCCGACGCCGGAGCGGCGGGCGCGGGCGGAGGAGATCGTGCGGAAGTGGGGGACCGACACGCTCGATTACTTCGCCCTGCGTCGGGACAAGAACTACTTCTTCGCCGCCGACGGCGAATCGCTGATCGCCTACCTCTACGTGCGGGGGACCGCGATGGTCGCCGCCGACCCGATCGGGCCGCCCGGCAACGAGGCGCGGACGCTCGACGAATTCCTCGCCTACTGCGCCGAGCGCGGCTGGCGCGTCGCCTTCTTCGCGGTGCGCGAGGCCGATGCCGACCTCTACCGCGAACGCGGCATGCACCCGGTCTACCTCGGCGACGAGGCGATCCTGCGCCTCGACACCTTCACCCTCGACGGGTCCGAGCGCAAGGCCGTGCGCGCCGCCGTGAAGCACGTCGAGAAGGGCCACACCTTCGAGCTGATCGCGGAGAACGAAGCCTCGCCGGACCTGGTCGCCGAGCTGAACGAGATCTCCGAGGAATGGCGCAAAGGGGCGCCTGAGCGCGGCTTCACGATGGAGCTCGGCGAGGACGTCGAGGGCAAGAACCCCGACTTCGTGCTGGCGATCGCCCGCGACCGCGAGACCGAGAAGGTCGAGGGCTTCCTGCGCTTCGTCCCGGTCTTCGGCGAGGAACCGGGCTACTCGCTCGACCTGATGCGCCGCCGCCTCGACTCGACCAACGGCATGACCGAGTTCCTGATCGCGCGCGCAGCACAGACGCTCGGTGCCCGCGGCTTCAAGCGCCTCTCGTTGAACTTCGCCGCCTGGGGGCGGTTGCTCGACTCGGCCGAGGACGCCGGGCTCTCGGGCCGGCTGCAACGGCTGATGGCCAAAGGGCTGAACCCGTTCTTCCAGATCCAGAGCCTGCGCGACTTCAACGCCAAGTTCGGGCCGGAATGGGTCCCGCGCTCATGCGTGATCGACGATGCCTCCGACCTGCCCCGGGTGGCGATGCTCTACGCCTCGGTCGAGGGCTTCCTCGAGGTCCCGCTCCTGAGCCGCGCGCTCGAGCCGCCGATCCGCCAGCGGGTCGAAGCGGCCCGCGAGGTCGAGACCGCCGACGTCTGAGGCTCGCGCGATGAGCACCGACCGGCGTCATGGCGGCGACCTCGACGCGATCCTCGCGACCGCGGTCGCCGACCGCAAGCGGATGAACTCCAACGCGCTCGGCGCGTTCAGCCTCACCCTGCTCGGGGTGGCGAGCGTGGTCGGGGCCGGGATCTTCGTAGTCACCGGCGACGCCGCCGCCCACTACGCGGGCCCGGCCGTCCTCATCTCCTTCGTCCTCGCCGGGATCGTCGCCGGCCTCACCGCCCTCTGTTACGCCGAGCTGGCCGCCGCGATCCCGGTCGCCGGCTCGACCTACTCCTACGCGCTCGCCGCCTTCGGCTCCTTCGTCGGTTGGTTCATCGGCTGGGACCTGCTGCTGGAGTACCTCTTCGCCGCGTCGACGGTGGCGGTCGGCTGGTCCGGTTACCTGGTGAGCCTCGCCGCCTCGTGCGGCATCCACATCCCGCACGACCTCGCCGCCGCCCCGTTCGGCTCCGATCCGGGGATCGTCAACCTGCCCGCGCTGGCGATCATGCTGATCGCCTCGGGCGCCCTCTACGTCGGCACCAAGGAGTCGGCGGTCGCCAACAACACGATGGTGATCTTGAAGCTCGCGATCCTGGCGCTGGTCGTCGGCGTCGGCATCTTCTACGTGACGTCGTCGAACCTGGAACCGTTCCTGGTCCCGCACGAGGGCGGCTTCGGGCACTTTGGCTGGAGCGGCGTGCTGCGCGGGGCGGGGATCGTCTTCTTCGCCTACATCGGCTTCGACGCGGTCTCGACCGCCGCCGCCGAGGCACGCGAACCGCGGCGCACGATCCCGATCGGGCTGATCGGGACGGTGACGATCGCCACCGCGATCTACGTCGCCGTCGGCTTCGTCCTCACCGGGATGCTGAACTACCGCCGGCTCGGGGTGGCCGATCCGGTCGCCGCGGCGGTCGCCGCCGCCGGACCGAACCTCGACTGGCTCCTCCGCCTGGTCGACGTCGCGGCGGTGATCGGCCTCGCCTCGACCGTGCTCGTCACCCTCTACGGGCAGACGCGGATCTTCATGCGGATGTCGGAGGACGGGATGCTGCCGTCCGCCTTCGGCAAGGTGGGGAAGAAGACGAAAACGCCCCACTTCTCGATCGTCCTCTGCGGGATCGTCGGCGGCGTCGTCGCGGCGCTGGTCCCGCTCTCGGTGCTCGGCGAACTGATCTCGATCGGCACCCTGCTCGCCTTCATCATCGTCTCCTCCGGCGTGGTGACGCTGCGCCGCCGCTACCCCGATCTCGAGCGGCCCTTCCGCGTGCCCTGCCTGCCGCTGGTCGCCGCCGCGGCGATCCTCTCCTCGCTGGCGCTGATGGCGACCCTCCCCGGCGCGACCTGGATCCGCCTCGCGGTCTGGGCGCTGCTCGGCTTCTGCGTCTACTTCTTCTACGCGCGGGAGAACAGCCGCGTCCGGCTCGCCGAACACGCCGCCGCACCGGTCGGTCCCGCCGCCGAGGTGGGACTGTGATCGTCCGCAGCCCGCTGCGGCGCGCCTCGCGCAACGCCGACCTCGGGCTGCTGCACGAGACCTTCTTCATCTGCGCGATCACGACGATCCTCTGCATCCGCACCGACCTGTGGCTGACGAACTACCCGCAGCTCGGCGGCCACGGCCTGCACATCGCCCACCTCCTCTACGGCGGCGCGCTGATGCTCGTCGCGCTGGCCTTCCTGCTCACCCTGCTCGGCGGTCGCGTCCGCTGGATCGGCGCCATCGTCGGCGGCATCGGGTTCGGCTTCTTCATCGACGAGCTCGGCAAGTTCATCACCGCCGACAACAACTACTTCTTCCGTCCCGCCGCCGGGATCATCTACCTGGTCTTCGTCGGCCTCTTCCTCGCCTCGCGCGCCTACCAGCGGCGGCGCGGCCTGAACGAAGCCGAGCGGGTGCGGAACGCCTTCGAGCTGATCGCCGAAGCGAGCATCGGGCCGTGGCAGGCCGGCTCGCGGGCGCGAGCCCTCTCCCTGCTCGGCGAAGTCGCGCCGACGAACCCGCTGCGCGCGCCGCTCCTCGCGCTCGCCGACGGCATCGACGCCACCCCCGACCCGGCACCGCCCTTCTGGACCCGTTGGGGCGAGGCGATCGCCCGCCGCTACGAGGCCGCCACCCGCAAAGGCTGGTTCGGCCCGGTCGTGATCGCGGTGTTCGTCCTCTGGGCGGTCCTCTCCGTGATCGGGGTCTTCGCCCTCGTCCTCCCGGTCGGTTTCGAGGAAGGCGCTGCGCGCGCCGGCGAACGCTCCGACGCGATCTCCCACCTCAGCTTCCTCAACTGGGGCTCGCTCGTCTCCAGCGCGGTCTCCGGCGTCCTCGTCTTCCTCGGCCTCTCCGACCTCGTCCGCGGCGACCGTCCCCAGGCCTACGTCTGGCTGACCCGCGCCCTCCTGGTCTCGATCTTCGTCACCCGCGTCTTCTCCTTCGTCGAGTCCCAGTTCGGCGCCGTCTTCGGCCTCGGCATCGACATCCTCCTGCTGATCTCGGTGCAGGCGATGGCGAGGCAGGAGGCGAGGCGCGTCTAGGGTCCCGGCGGTGCTTCGCTCGCGCCCCGCGCTCATCGGCTCCGCCATCGTCGCGGCGCTGCTCGCCAACTACTGGGCGCTGGAAGGGCTGCTCGCCGATCGGCACAACTTCGACGCGTCGTGGATCAGCGACCTCTCGACCCGGTCGGAGTCCTCGGGTGGGACCTTTGTCGCGATCGGGGTCCTCGCCGCGTTGGCGCTCCTCATATATGGGGGCCTGCTGCTGTCTGCGTTGGGACGGTGTGGCCCGCTCCTGCGCTGGGGGGCGATCGCGTTCGTCGTCGCGGCGGGCTTCACCCTGATCGCGGCGGCGGCGCCGCTCAGCTGCGCCGAAGGGCTCGAAGCGTCGTGCAGCCTGCGCGACGACGCCCTCGACATCGTCCACTCCCTCGCCACGGGGGGGGAAATCGGCTTTACGGTGCTGAGCTTCGGACTGCTCGGGGCCGGCTTCATGCGGAGGGGTCGGCGGGAGCTCGGCTGGGTGACGCTGGGCTTCGGCGCGCTCTGGTTGGCGCTGACGATCGTCACCGGCGTCAGCTACCTGAGCGACGGGGTCGACGAGGTCAAAGGCGCGTTCCAGCGGGTCGACCAGATCGTCTTCGGCGTCTGGCTGATCACCCTGGCGGTCGTGATCTCGAAGTTGCAGGGTCAAGAGTCGTGACGCGACTGTCGATGGCGTCACATGCGCCTAATCCGACACCTCTCGTTCAGCAATGTCATCGCGATGCTCGCCCTCTTCGTCGCCCTCGGCGGCGCGGCATACGCGGGGACCAAGATCAACGGCAGCTCGATCAAGAACGGGTCGATCGGGGGTGGCAAGCTGAAGAACGAAACCATCACCGCGAACAAGCTGAAGAAGGGCACGATCACCGGCGCCCAGATCGCGCCGGGCACGATCACCTCCAGCTCGATCAACGAGTCCACCCTGGGGACGGTTCCCTCGGCGCAGGACGCGAACACCGCCACGTCGGCCACCAAGGCCAAGTCGGCGACCACGGCGTCTTCGGCGACCTCGGCCAAGACCGCGGAAAACGCCAAGCACGCGGAATCGGCCGACAACGCCAAGCACGCGGAAACCGCGAGTCGGGCCACCAGTGCCGAAAGCGCCACCAAGGCCGACTCGGCGACCACCGCCGACGAAGCGCTGAAAATCGGCGGCAAGACCGCGGCCGAGCTCGCCGCCGAACTGGAAGTCACCTGCCCGAGCGCGACCGAATTCTACGGCGGCATGTGCTGGGACGAATCCACCCGACCGGCGAGATTCTGGCTCGCCGCGGTCAACCAGTGCGGTGAAGCGGGTGGGCGCCTGCCCTCGATCGAGGAACTGATCGCGTTCGTCCTGCGGCCCGGGCCCCAGGTCACCGGGCAGACCTGGTCGGCGGACCTCGACAACGTCGAAGGGGGCGAAGAAGCCGTCTTCACCACCGACGAGTCCGGTCGCTCGACCAAAAAAGGCATCGAACTCGGCTACCGCTGCGTCTTCCCTCAGTCAAACTGAGGCGCGTGAGAATCGCCTTCGCGACCAGCCGGGAACACCCCGGCGGCTGGGACGACGACCGCGAGGCGGCGCGTCTGTCCGGGGCCGAGTTCGTCGTCTGGGACGACCCGGCCGTCGACTGGGAGGCCTACGACCGGGTGGTTATCCGCTCGGTCTGGGACTACAGCCGGCGGGTCGGGGAGTTCCTCGCCTGGTGCCGGGCGGTCGGGGCCGAGCGACTGCGAAACGTCCCCGACCTGGTCGCCTTCGACAGCGACAAGCGCTATCTCGGCGAGCTTGGTGTGGCGATCGCGCCGACCACCTTCGTCGCTCCCGGCGACCCGCTGCCGGCACTGTCCGGTGAGGTCGTGGTGAAGCCGAACGTCTCGGCGGGCGCGCGCGACACCGGTCGCTTCGGTCCCGCCCGCCACGGCGAGGCGACGGCGCTGATCGAGCGGATCCGGGCGGACGGGCGCGTGGCGATCGTCCAGGGCTACCTTCCTGACGTCGACCGCCGGGGCGAGACGGCCCTCGTCTTCATCGCCGGCGAGCTCTCGCACGTCCTTCACAAGCGGCCCGTCCTGCGCGGCGAAGGGGAGGCGCCGCTCGGCGCCGACGAGCACGGGCCGGCCGCGGTGATGCTGGAGGACGACCTCGTCCGGCCGGGCGATGCCGAGCCCGCCCAGCGCGAGTTCGCGGCGGAGGTGGTGGCCGAGGTGAAGGAGCGCTTCGGGACGCCGCTCTACCTGCGGGTGGACGTCGCCCACGACGAGGACGGCCGGCCGCTGCTGATGGAGCTGGAGGCGATCGAGCCGTGCCTCTACTTCGATCTGGTCCCCGGTGCGGCGGCGCGCTTCGCCCGCGCCCTCCTCGACGCTTGACGGGCGCGCTCATCGATACCAGGGCGGTATGCTCCCGAAAACGCCGCGGGTGAGTGGGGGCGCAAGCTCGCCCGCTCCGTGGACGAACGAGGCCGCCCCTTTGGGAGGGAGAGCGGCCACAAAGGAGAGAAGAGCATGCGCAAACACGTGCTGATAGTCCTCGCCTTGGGGGCGCTCATCGCCGTCTCGGCGATCGGGATCGCCACCGCGGCAGGTGGCGAAGGCCCGGTGACGGTGAAAGTCGGCAATCTCGAACTGACGGCGAACGGTGGCTTCACCCCGAAGGCTCTGTCGAAGACCAAGCAGACGCCGATCGAACTGACGGCCGAAGGGTCGGTCAAAGAGTCCGACGGGAGCCATCCGCCCGCGGCCCGCGAACTGATCATCGAAGGCGACAAAAACGCGGAAATCCACGTCAAGGGCATCCCGACCTGCAAATCGGGCCAGCTCCAGGCGACCGACACCGCCACCGCTCTGAAGAACTGCAAGTCGGCGCTGATCGGTGAAGGCGAGGCAACGGCGCAGGTCGCGTTCGCCGAACAGAACCCGATCAACGTGAAGTCGAAGCTGTTGCTGTTCAACGGTGGCGAAAAGGGCGGCAAGATCACCTGGTACGCGCACGCCTACTTCTCCAACCCGATCTCGGGCGCGATCGTCTCCACGGTGACGATCCAGAAGAAAAAGAACGGGCGCTTCGGCACCTACACGCTGACCAAGGTGCCGCAGATCACCGGTGGGTCCGGCTCGATCGTCGCGTTCAACCTGAAAATCAAGAAGAACGTCGGCGGCGTGAACCCGATCAGCGCCAAGTGCACCGACGGCAAGCTCAAAGTCCACGTCGAAGCGAAATTCGAAGACGGGACCAAGGCGGCGACGGAAATCGTCCGCGCCTGCACGCCGAAGGGCTGAGTGACCGCGGCCGAGGGCCGCTGCAGCAAACGAAAAGGGCGGCCCTCGGGCCGCCCTTTTCAGATATGCGCGGGAGAAACTTATCCCACGAGGTATCCGAGAGCAACCATAAAAGTACCTAGAGTCCCTGCGATCACGCCAGGGACGCGCCGGAGGCGCGCAGCAGCTCGCCGAGTTCGCGGCCGATGCGGTCCCCGGCCGCCGCGGCGGCGGGGGAGGCTTCGTCCTGTTGGAGGAAGTTGTGGATGGTGCCGGGCTCGCGGCGGGCGGTGACCTCGTTGCCGGCCTCGCGCAGGCGCTCGGCGTAGGCCTCGAGCTCGTCGCGGAGGGGGTCGTGCTCGGCGCTGACGATCAGGGCCCGGGGCATGCCGGAGAGGTCGGCGGCGGCGAGCGGGCTCACGCCTTCCTCGCCCCAGCGCGAGTCGTCGGCGACCCACTGGGAGTTGAACCAGCGGACCGCCTTCGGGTCGAGGCCGCCGCCCTCGGCGTTCTCCTCCATCGACGGGTGAGACCCGGTCAGGTCGGTGTTGGCATAGATCAGCGCCTGCACCGCCGGCAGCGCGGCCGGGTCCTCGTTGCGCAGGCGCTGGCAGGCGAGGGTGACGAGGGTGCCGCCCGCGCTGTCGCCGAGCGCACCCCAGGGCGCGAGGCCGTCGAGCTCCTCCGGCCCGCTCGCGATCCAGCGCATCGTCGCGACCGAGTCGTCGACCGACGCAGGCCAGGGATGCTCCGGCGCCAGTCGGTACTCCAGCGAGAGCACCGCTGCGTCGGCAGCGATCGCAAGCCGGCGGCAGAGCCGGTCGGCGGAGACGATCCCACCCACCGTCCAGCCGCCGGCGTGGAGGTAGAGGACCAGCGGCGTCGGCTCCGGCCGGGGACGGTAGAGGCGGGCGGGCAGCCCCTCGACCTCGAGGTCGACCACCGCGTCCATATCCGGCCCCGGTCGCTTTTCCGCGGCCCGTTTCTCGAGTCCGGCCCGTGCCTCGGCGACGACCGGCTCGCCGTCCCCGAACGGGGACGGGCGCATCGCCAGCGCTTCCATCTGCCTGTCGGCGTATCTCTTCGCGTCGGTCATCGGCACCTATATATGGGACGGGCGCGGCTCCGGCTAGGCCGCCGCGGCGGGCGCGGCCGTGCGGAGGCGCGTGAGGGCCAGCGCCTGCGCCTCGGCCAACGGCGTCGTCCCGTGACGGTCGGCCGCCGCGAGGACCTCCAGGACCGCGCTGCCGATGTGGTCGACGAGGCCGGTGACGGCATCGCGATCGAGCTTGCGGAGCTCGGCGTAGACGGAGATCAGCCCACCCGCGTTGGCGATGAAGTCGGGCGCGTAGACGATCCCGCGCCCGGCCAGATCCGCCGCCAGGGACTCGTCGGCGAGGACGTTGTTGGCGGCCCCGCAGACGATCTCGCAGCGGAGCCGCTCGACCGCCGCCGCGTCGATGGCCCCACCGAGCGCGCACGGCGCGAGCACCTCGCACTCGGCGAGGATCGCGTCGCCCGGCTCGATCCACCTCGCACCGAGCTCCTCCGCCAGTGCGCGGCGGGACGGGTCGACGTCGGTCATCGTCACCTCGGCGCCGCCGCCCACCAACAGCCGCGCGAGGCGACCGCCGACGTGACCGGCCCCGACCACGCAGACGCGCACGCCCTTCAGCGACGGATCGCCGAAGCGGTGCTCGAGACAGGCCCGTAGCGCCGCCAGGACGCCGCGCGCGGTGACCGGGCTCGGGTCGCCGCTGCCGCCGCGCTCGTCGGGGAGCCCGACGACGTGCGAGGTCCGTTCGGCGATGATCGCCATGTCGGCGGCGTCGGTGCCGACGTCCTCGGCGGTCACGTACTTCCCGCCCAGGGACGCCACCGCGTCACCGAAGTCGAGCAGCAGCGAGCGGCGCAGCTCGCCCTCGGGGCGCTCCGACGTCGGGGCGCAGATCACCCCCTTGCCGCCGCCGAGCGCGAGCCCCGCGGCGGCCGCCTTGTAGGTCATCGCGCGCGCCAGGCGCAGGGCGTCCTCGACCCCTTCGCCCGGCGACTCGTAGTGCCACATCCGCGCCCCGCCGAGGGCGGGACCGAGGACGGTGGAGTGGACGGCGATCGCGATCGTCGCCCCGCTGCGCGGGCCGTTCACGACCCGCAGATCCTCGTAGTTCATGACTCGTACCTCCCTTGCTCCAGGCCATCTCGCAACTCGCCGAGGAAGCGCGCCGCCTCGGCGCCGTCGAGCGCCCGGTGGTCCCACGACATGCACAGGTAGGACATCGGGCGGATCGCGATCGCGTCCTCGCCGCCCCGCTCGACCACTACCGGCCGCTTCACCACGGCCTCGAGGTCGAGGATCGCCACTTGCGGCGAGTTGATGATCGGGGTCGCCAGCACTGCGCCGAACTGGCCCGGGTTGGTGATCGTGAAGGTGCCGCCCTGCACCTCGTCGGGCGTCAGCCGCTTCTCGCGCGCTCGCGCCGCGAGGTCGCCGATCGCCGCGGCCATGCCCTCCAGCGACAGCAGCTGCGCGCGCCGGATCACCGGCACGATCAGCCCGTCCTCGAGCGCCACCGCGATGCCGAGGTTGACGTCGGAGTGGTGGACGATCTCCTCGCCCTCGATCGAGGCGTTCAGGATCGGGTGGCGCTCCAGCGCCGCCACGACCTCGCGGGCGACGAAGGCGAGGTAGGTGAGGCCGACCCCGCGGTCGGCCATCGGCGTGCGGAGCTCGGCGCGCCGTGCCGCGACCCGACCGAAGTCGACCTCGACCACGGTCGTGCAGTGCGCGGCCGTGCGTCGCGACTCGACCATGTGCGAGGCGATCTGCCTGCGCATCGCCGACATCGGTTCACGTCGGGTCGGGCCGAGCAGGTCTCCCGTGACGGTTGGTTCGGGTTCAGGTTCGTAGGGAGACTCAGTGTGCAGCGGACGGTCCTTCTTCCCTTCCAGGAATGTCACGAGGTCGGCTTTTCGCACACGCCCCCCGATGCCGTGACCTTCCACCTGTTCCAGGTCGACCCCGTTGTCAGCTGCCATTCGCCTGACGATCGGCGAGTAGATCCTCGAACGATCTCCCTCGCCGACCTCGAGCTCGGCCAGCAGCGTGCCGACCTCGACCGTCTCGCCCGGCTCGACCACGATCCGCGCGAGCGTTCCCGACGCGGGCGCCGGGATCTCGACGTCGACCTTGTCGGTGCTGACGTCGCAGACCGGCTCGTCGGCCTCGACCCGGTCGCCGGGACGCACGCGCCACTCGACGATCGTGCCCTCGGCGACCGAGATCCCCATCTGCGGCATCGCGATCTGGACCACCGTCGAACTTGATTTCGCGATCTCAGTAGGCGAGGAGCTCACGGCAGGCCTCCTTCATGTCGTCGAGCTGGGGCAGGACCTCGGCCTCGAGCGGTGGGCTGAACGGGATCGGCACGTCGGCGGCGGTCAGCCGCCGGACCGGCGCGTCGAGATCCTCGAAGGCCTCGGCCGCGATCAACGACGCCACCTCGGCACCGATCCCGCAGGACCGCGTCGCCTCGTGGGCGATCAGCACCTTGCCGGTCTTCCGGGCACTGGCGAGGATCGCCTCGGTGTCGAGCGGACAGAGCGTCCGCAGGTCGAGCACCTCGATGTCCTCGTCGAGCTCCTCGGCCGCAGCCAGTGCCAGTGGCACCGCCGATCCGTAGGCGATCACGGTCAGCTCGCCTCCCTCTCGGGCCACCCTGGCCTCGCCGATCGGCACCGTGTACTCGCCGTCCGGCACCTCGCCTCGCACCCGGCGGTAGAGCCCCTTGTGCTCGAGGAAGCAGACCGGGTTGGGATCGCGGATCGCGCTCGCGATCAGCCCCTTGGCGTCGGCCGCGGTGGCGGGCGCCACCACTTTGAGGCCCGGCGACTGCAGGAACCAGGCCTCCGGGTTCTGGGAGTGGAACGGCCCGCCGGAGAACCCGCCGCCGGACGGCAGCCGGACCACCAGCGGGACGCTCTGGCCCTGTCGATAGTGGAGCTTCGCCGCCACGTTCACCAGCTGGTCGAACCCGCAGGCGATGAAGTCGGCGAACTGCATCTCGCAGACCGGCCTCATCCCTTCGATCGCCGCGCCGGTGGCGGCACCGACGATCGCGTTCTCGGCCAGCGGCGTGTCCAGCACCCGTTCGGGACCGAACTCGGCGGCGAAGCCGTCGGTCACCTTGAAGGCACCGCCGAAGGCGCCGATGTCCTCGCCCAGGCAGAACACCGATTCGTCGCGCCGCATCTCCGTGCGCAACCCGTCGGAGATCGCCTCGAGGTAGGTCAACTCGGGCATCAGGCGGCCCTCCTCGTGTCGGTCGGCTCGGCCTTCGTCCAGCCGGACCAGGGAGCGGCGCCGTCGCCGAGTGGTTCCCAGCGCTCGGCGAAGACGCCCTCCAAGGCGCTCGCCGGCTCCGGCATCGGCGACGCCAGCGCGCGCTCGGCGCACTCGCCGACGTAGGCGCGCACCTCCTCGCCGATCCGCTCGACCTCCCCGGCGTCGAAGCCGAAGTCGTCGTGGAGGCGCGCCGCGTAGCTCGCGATCGGGTCGCGGGCCTCCCACTCGGCGAGCAGCTCGGGCGGCACGTAGCCCATGTCGTCGTGGGCGCCGTGGCCGTGCATGCGCATCGTCTGGCACTCGACCAGCGTCGGTCCGCCACCGCCGCGCGCCCGCTCGACCGCGGCGTGGACGGCGGCGAAGACCGCCTCGACGTCGTTGCCGTCGACCTCCACGCCCGGCAGGCCGTAGCCCTCGGCCCGTTCGACCGGATCGGCCGCGAACTCGAGCTCGTTCGGGGTCGAGTAGGCGAACCGGTTGTTCTCGAGGACGAAGACGACCGGCAGCCGCTGGACCCCGGCGAAGTTCATCGCCTCGTGCCACTGGCCGTTCGCGGTCGAGCCATCGCCGAAGAAGGTGAGCGCAACCCGGTCCTCGCCCCGCATCTTCATCGCCAATGCCATCCCGTTGGCGACGAGCGCCATGTCGGGCAGCATCGACACCATCCCCACGCACCCCAGCGAGCGGTCGCCGAAGTGCAGGTTGCCGTCCTTCCCGCCGGTCACGCCGCCGGACCGGCCCATGTAGTTGGCCAGGTAGCGGTCCGGGGTGACGCCGCGCACGAAGTGCGCGCCGAGGTCCCGGTGCAGGATGCAGAGCCGGTCCCGCGGCGCCAGGGCGAACGCCGCCCCCACCGAGATCGCCTCCTGGCCGCGGCCGTCGTAGAACGACCCCGGCACCTTGCCCTGCTTGTAGAGACTGAGGGCGCGCTCCTCGGCGGCCCTCATCATCGTCATGTACCTGAGCAGCTCGGCCCGGTCGGACCGGGTCAGCAGCGCAGGGTCCAGCGCGACGGCGGCACCCATCACCGCGCTCGCATCGCTGAGCGTCATATCTCTCGCCTCTCGGTTCTGGCCCCGCTTCGGGATCGCCTCCGCCGGGCCGGTTGTCGCGGCTCCGGGATCACCGGGGCACCGCGCCTATGGCGAGGGAGTCGAGGGATCCCCCCTCCTCCCCTATGTGTCTTTTGCAGCTTACGCCGATCTGCGGCGGGGCGCTACCTATTTTTGGTGGGGGTGGTGGCAGTCCTATGGCGGCCTGGGCGACTCACGGAGGTCCTGGCAGGCTGTGACCTCCGTGAGACGCCCAGGACGGAGGGAGTTCGGGTCACGACGAGGGTTCGTGCGTGATCCACCCGGCGGGTCGAGAACGCTCTGTCGACCTCAAGACCCCCATAGGGGACCTGAAGTCGACAGCGGCGAAATCGGTGTCGTGCAACACGCACGGAAGCGTGGACTTCCCACGCCCTCCGTCACGACTTGCGAGTGTCGTGACGGATACGTCCCTCTCCCGTGCGCCCCGCGTGACCCGGGCGCGACGATCCTTCGTCCACTCAACGGGTCCCCGGCAACCCCTGCGTCCCTTTCGCTTCAGGCCTCCGCCGCCGGCGGCGCCTCTCCGAGCACCGGCGGGCCCTCGGGGACCAGGGTCAGCAACTGCGCGCCGGTCGGGAACGCGGTCGCCTCCTCGAGGCGGAAGCGGGTCGGCGGGACGGGGGCCTCGAAGAGGCCGCGGCCGCTGCGCAGGACGACCGGGATCAGGGAGATGTGGTGGCGGTCGACGAGGCCGGCGGCGAGGAGCTGTCGGGTCAGCTCGACGCTGCCGTGGACCTGCAGCTCGCCGCCCGGGCGGTCCTTCAGCGCGGCGACGGCCTCGATGGCATCCTCCTTGAGGAGGGAGGCGCCGTCCCAGGTGAGGTCGGTGAGGGTCCGCGAGGCCACGTACTTCGGGCGGTCGTTCAGACCGTCGGCGATCGGGTTGCCCCGCGGCACCTGCGGCCAGTAGCCCGCGAAGATCTCGTAGGTCTTGCGTCCCAGCAGGAAGGCATCGGCCCGTTCGAAGCGCTCGGCGATCACCTTGCCGCTCAGATCGTCGAAGTAGGGCATCGCCCAGCCGCCGAGCCCGAAGCCGCCGCTGCGGTCCTCGTCCGCTCCACCCGGCGCCTGCGTCACCCCGTCCAGGCTCATGATCGTGGTCACCGTCAGTTCCATCTCCTACCTCCTCGGTTGCCTTCGCCTATATCCCGGCGACGAACGGGGGCGCGGAGAATCGACACACCCCACCCTGGGTCGGGGCGATCGGAAAGGAAACCTGAACCGCAAAATCGATGATGCGCCGGCGCGCCGGGTGAGGGAGGCTCGAAGACCACCGGCGGATGCCGGTGTCAGATGGTCTTGAGCCGTAGGAAGGATTACCGGATGAAGTCTCCGACCTCGCGGATCGCCCTTGCCGGCGCGCCGCTCGCCGTACTGG
>JAOTRH010429789.1:0-34260 GCA_034768845.1 Heliamphora exappendiculata | reverse complement strand
GAACACCACCAAGGATCGGCTACGAACGTACTCCGTCTGTCTTTCTCTCTCTTACAGCTTGCAATATACTCTTAGTTGTATATCTCATTTCTCACCTCTACTGTCTGTTTTTCTCTGTTCTGTCTCTTCCTTCTTTTGCCTCTGCCTTCTTCTTTTCTTACCCTGAATACTGAAAGATGACAGCATATATATAAGCCTTCCATCATGGAGGGGATTACAGAAAAATCAATAGCCATGAGTGATATTGATTTTCAGGATTCAATTGCCAATTGAATGGCCAATTTAATTATAATTGAATTCTGCTATTGAATTCTGAAATTCAATGACCAATGAATTCACAAAATTTCAATACGTCTTTTATTTTCTATTTGATATTTTTTAACATTCACCAATTTAATTTTTATTTTCAAAATATATGATTGCTATTACTACATACTCGCCCAGTGTTAAGGCTTCATTTGATTGCTGATTTAAAGTCGACTAAAATCTTTTGCCATAAAGTTTTAAAAGGTCATGTTATATTTGTTTGACAATTTAAGGCTTTGGCCTTTTCTCTTTTTTTTTTTTTGCTTATTAATCCATAATAATTATATTTTTTAAAAATATTTTAATTTGTACATTTTTTTTGATAAAATAAAATATATTTTTAGAACATATTTGTCGAGACATATAAAACTGAACCATATTGAATAAGACATTATGTGAAAATAAAAAAATACTTTTTTTTGTACTTATAATCACTTAGCTTATTGCTTAATTACCTTTTTATTTAAAATACTAAATTAGCTTTTAAAGTTTAAGCCACTTACAATATTTTTAAAATTATTTCTTTTATGGCATAAAGTGATTTTAAAAAGAAAAAAAATCAAATTCAACTTAAGTAATTACCAAGCGAGTACTAGAATTTGTTCACGTTTTAAATAACTCGATTATTGAAATTTGAAAAGTTATAATATCTATAAAAGTTATGCTTATTTCAGTCTTGCAAGTACTTTGGGAATTAATAAATTATTTTGTTGTATTCCAGTCAATTAAATAATTAAAAATGTGGATCATGCAATTCAAAAAATAAAAGCACACAAAAATGGCTAGCTATCCAAGTTTATGTTAAATGTGCCCATAAAATGTACTTATTATTTTGCACTTTTCTTGCCCCCCAGCTTTGTATCTTTGCATAGCCCGCTCTGGGTTATCAATGGGAAGTTATTTAGCCTAAGTTTGGATTAATTTTTATGAGTGTATTTGTTTAAAAAATTTTAAAAAACTTATTTATTTAGTCTTAGTTAGTTTTTTTTATATATGTTTATATTTATTTTTTTATAAAAAAATTAAAAATTTTAAAAATTTACAAAAAAAATTTTAATCCAAACATAGACTTAATGGGTGGACAACACCATGTCATAATATATTGATATGATATGTCTAATTAATATATATTATAAACTTTTAATTAAAAATAATAATTTCATATTAAGAACAATAGTTATAGCAGATCAACATGGGTATTTGGTAAAGTTACTATTAATAATTTTTAGCTTTTCGCTATTAATTTTAGTTATAAGATATAAATTTTTTTAAATACTTATAATTTCTGCTACAACTTATAATAATTATTATTTTTATTTCAATTACAAGTTACAAATTTTACTAAACGCTTATAATTTTTACTTCAAACTACAATTTATAACTATTAATTTTAGTAATACTAAACACAACAACATAGCTCACATTAAAATGACACCTTGCCCGTGTATTAAATGAGTATCAAATTAATATGTTGATATGATATTCTTTATCATAGAATAGGTTTTTGTAACCAATATATTTGCTATTTTTGAGAGCGTTTAGAATAATTAAAACTATGAATTTATAAATTATAATTAAAAATATGTGATTATGATTTCAAGTAAAAATTATAAATATTTGTTAGATTTTTAAATTTATAATTTTAAGTAGTAAAATTTAAATTTATTAATTTAAAATAAAAAATTACAAACAAAAACAACGAATTGATGTTAACCAAAACTTTTTAAGTAATGCTACCGTGTTTACATTTAGTGATCACATTCACACGAATTTGCAAATTAGTATTGTGTTTGTGTTATTTTATAAATTTATTATTTATTTTTAAATATACAGATAAAATGTCACATTATATAATACCTAAATATATTCACCAAAGTATAGTTATCATAACATTATTCAAAAAAATTTAACATTAATAGATATTTGAAGTTAGAACTTACTATTTTTACATTTTTTATTATTTATTTTAAATACAGGCATAAAATGACACATAAAATAATACCTATATATATATATATATGTATATATCTTACTAATTATTTATTTATCGTCTACTAAACATTAATTAGCATTTTCTATAAATTTGAAGTTGAAAAATAAATTTTAACAAATATTTTTATTTATATCATTCCCGAGAAAAGGGGAAGCTTGGAAGTTCCAAGGCGAGAACGAGAGGGAGAGGGAGAGGAAGAGGTACAGAGTCCGAGTTCAGCAGGCACGGCGGAAGCGCGAATGCTTGAAACGGACGTCTCGCAGTGCTCGTCGGCGGTTGATCGCAGCGCCGCTTGTTGCAGGACAATGGCCGTCATTGTAAGATCTCTTCATCTGAAATTGCTCCTTTTTCTTAGAGATTCCTTTCATTCATTTTCTCCTTTTTCTTAGATTCCATTCATTCATGATTCATTAATTCAAATTCCGTTCCCCCCGCCCCCACACCACATGGCGAAAACAGAGTTTGTCGGACACAGACTTTGACGACTTCTATTTATCTATCTATCTATATATATTTCAATAATATTATAAACTCACAATTAAAATTTTAAAAAATATTCAAAAAGTAATTTAGATGATTGAGACCTATTAAATATAAATCTTAACTGTTTAAATTATTTTTTAAATATTTATTTTATTTTTAAATTTATAGTATTACTATATATATATATATATATATTTAAGTGTAGATGAAGAAGAATCAATAATTTTGTACTTGATCTGCCCATTTCCGACCCACGCCACGCGGCAAAAAAATAGTACGAATTGGGTTGAACAAACCATATGGGATTTGTGCTACTTTTTCTCTGGAAGTAGGATTGCATTCAAACCATGCACTGCGGTGGCCTATTTCGGCGCTTTCAAAAGAGGGAGTAAGGGTGTGTACACTACACTA
Source organism: Heliamphora exappendiculata (assembly GCA_034768845.1). Taxonomy (NCBI): domain Eukaryota; kingdom Viridiplantae; phylum Streptophyta; class Magnoliopsida; order Ericales; family Sarraceniaceae; genus Heliamphora; species Heliamphora exappendiculata. The sequence continues at coordinate 31,067 of JAOTRH010429789.1, read as the reverse complement.
TTCGGTTTGATTCTACTCCGTTTCAAAATTTTATGAATTAGAACTGAATTGTTAGTAACATGCAATCCGACCTAATTGAATTAATAGTGAACGGTTCGGTTTTAAATTAAAACCGCGATTTTAAGACTAAAACTCATTACTAATTTGATGTTTTAAAAAATATGTGTTTATTTTTCTTTTTTATTCATTTGCTCTCTGTTTTTTTTTATATTATTTTATTTTACATTTGTTTTATATTTTGTTTCATAAAGGTACAAAAAAACATATTCTCCTATTTATAAACTATGCATCATATTTTATCTTTTTTAGTATAGTTAATTAATTATTTATTTATTATTAATAATATATGAATTATATAATATCATAATGTTATGAAAAGAAATTAAAAAATTAGATTATAAAAAAGAAAAAACAAATAAAAAGAGAAGAGATATAAATCAATTACTATTTTAAAGTCTTTTTATATATAATGCATAATATAATATAACTATAACAAAATTAAGGAACGATTTTGCTCGGTTTTATACAATTTTTTAGATGCTTAAATCGAAAATCGAACCATATTGAACGATTTTTAATAATTTAAAACCATAATCAATCAATTAACCAAATCATACGGATTCGATCGGTTTGTATGCCGGTTCTATGGGTTTTTTGAACACTTTGAAAAAGGAGGAGGAAATTACTCTTCGTTTTTCTTTAATTTGGATGGACATGGTTGCATTTTGATAATTGAAATTATTTATTTTATAATTTTTAATATATAAATTATTTATTAAAAAATTTAAATTCATTAAAGATTTTTAAGTATATAAACTGATTCTAAAAATTAACGGTAATATGCAACAGTACTTAGTTTTAAAAATATAAATGTGACACGCTTGTCGATATTCGATGACCGTTGACAATCTTGGTGCGACCAAAATGGGCCTCACTTGGTCAAAACTCAGCCCAATTGCCATTTGCCTATGCATTTGTACCAAGAGTTTGGTTGGTGTTTGGTATTCTTGAACCAGTATATAGTATATATAGCTTATAGATTGTAATACAGTTGAAGTTGTAATTATTTAAAAAACATGTTAGTTTGTAGTTTAAATTAATTATTTATAGAAAAAAATAATTATAATTTATAACAAAAATACCGGACATTGTTTTAAAATAATTATAAAATATTACATATGTTTTATTTTTATTATTTATAATGATTTAGCTAAATTAAAAGGATATAATGTTAATATTTAATTTTTTTATAATAAATTAATATGGAGAAGTTTTAGAATAGTCATTTTATAAATATGTTATATTTGAAACTTGAATTAAAATATAAAAATAATAAACAAAATAAAAAATAAAAATATAAAAATATATTTAAAAAAAAACTAATTATGAACCAGTCTAAACCCATTCTGGTTCAAAATTAAGTAATTAGGGTTGTTTCTTTATTCCAAAAAGACCAAAACAGTACGTATCAGTCCGTAAACTGCCAGTCACCCATTTAATTTTATTTATAATTTTATATTCATGGAGGTTTTGCTGCGTAAATTGGCAGTTTACGGTGCTCCTGCTGGTGCGACACCTACTGGCGGTGGTTAGCGGAGGACCAGATGATTACCCTTTCACGCTTGCCACTGTAAGTGAATTTTCTTGTTGGAATAGTTGCTGAGCTCATCCTACCATGGCTATCCCCTTTTACCTGATCCTATTCTTAAAAAAAAAAAAAAAAAAAAAAATCTCTTTAATTCTTGTATGAATGGTTTGCAGATGCTCGTTATAAGGGCTAGCGGAATTATTCTTCCGATGTACGTGTTCATTCGGATAATCACAGCCGTTCAAAACACTATCAGGCGTCAACATGATCTGGTTGGTTTCCTTATTTATAACTTTGAAAATTAAGAGTTGGACACTTGGTTTCGTTTGGTAATTCCGTTTAAAGTTTTTTTTATTTTTTTATTTTTTTATTTCTAAATTAAATAATTAAAAATAAAATATTTAGCTTTTAAGTCCAAGCCAATCGAGGCCTTAGACAATTGAATAGGAATGACAAGGTGGGGAAAACAAGGATAAGGTCATAATGGGATATGGCTAACTTGCTGCAAATTTGACCAAGTATGATGAAGTTAATTTTTGTATTTTTAGTAAAAAAATTTTATTATTTAATTAAATTTTTATACTTATTTAGATTTCTCTTATTGAGACAAGTCGAAAAAATAAAAAAAAATTTAATTAAAACATTTAAAAAATTTAGACAAAATGAAAAAAAATAAAAAATAAATAAAAATATCAAATCAGTGAATAATAAAATAAAATAAATAAATAAATCAATAAGTAATACATGCCAAACCGGGCCAATTTGTCAATTTAAAAGAGAATAATACTACTGAAATAGAGATTTGTTCTTTTATATCATATTACCCCGTCCAAAATAATAGCTTACTTGCTTACTTTATTTTATTTATTTTTATTTTAATCTTTTAATTATTTAATCAAATTATTATATATTTTTTTAATTCACCATTCTCAATACAAAATTAGCATGATAAGAAATGAAAAATAAAAAGGAAATGTAATATTTTTGTGAGTCTTGATATATATTAAAATAAATAAATTGTATATATATATATATATATTTATTCTCTATTTGTGTGTTAGGAATTTGACGATGACACATCGACTGATGAGGACGATGACGAGGATGAACAGCACAGATGAGGATAAAAAGAGATTCATTTTCTTCCACATGTATTATTGTACTTTGGAGCATTTTATATCAATGCCCATATTGGTTCAAAAGTAATTATCTCTTTTTGTGGGGCATATGAAAATATTTAGGGTTTTCCACAAGTTCAAAAGTAACCGTGTTTGCTTTTCCAGGAAGTGATTGCATTTAAAAAATATGTAAAAAGAAAGGAAAGACAATGATATTTTTTTTATACAAACCTAATGCATCTCTACTTAAAATTCAAGTCAAGCCAGATTTGTTCAACGACCTTTCAGTTAGTTTGTTGAAATTTCATTGCAAGTAGTTAAAATCCAACAATAAAGCTTCCTTCAAACCACAGCATTGGACCATATAAAGAAGTATACATACACCTTACTTGGCCAACCAACCAACACAAAATGAGAACATGGACTAAAGGTCCCCCCTGAATTTTTGTTAAATTTTATTTATATTTCTAAAAAAATTAATAATTTTTAAATTTTCTCATCTTAAATTTAAAGTTAGTTTTCTTCAATTATAAAATTCCTCCTTTTTTATTATTTGTCATTGATAAATACTGATTTATGTGTCAGTTTTTTTTAAATTGGTATTAATTTCATGAATATAAATTATCTTAAACTCTTCTAATTTTGTTGATTAATTTTTTAATTGTGTATTCCTTATGATTTTTGTGAATCATGACCATGATTGTATATTCTTCTATAAAACTTTTGTAAAATTAATTTTAATAATTGTGATTGTATATTTAATAATATGCCTTACCTTTAAATTTTAACATATGAAAAAATATTTTAAGAGAACTATTTGAGTAACCCTTTAATTTAATTCTATTTTGATTATTAAATAAAAAATAATACAATTAATATTTTTGATATGCCCCCATCTGAACAAAAACTCTAGCTCCGTCCCTGAATAAAAATCTGACAATCATTTTTAATCAGATTCTGCTAGCTGGTTTAGCGTTACGGCAAAAAATTTTCCGCAACTTTTAAGTTTCATGCCTCTGAAATCGGCCAAATTAATCGTGTTAATCGGCTTCCCAATTCTGAGCAATTACCATTCATTTCCTTCAAATTTTTGAGACTTGCCAGCAGCTTTGTGAAGTATAGTGCTAAGCACTGGAAAATCATTACAAAGCAGTATTGTTGCTAAAACAAACAGCAAAGACCTGTGGTGGATGAGTGAAAAGAGTATCAGGGCATGTTGGCCATAAACCAAACAAAAAAGTTTAGATTAGCAATTAACAGAATGTCCTGATAATTAACTTTTCAGAGAAAGAAAAAAAGAGATAATGTTGCTTCTGTTATAGTCAAGATTCATGATAACACAAAATCTATTTGAGGCTCTCCTAAACATTTGCTTTTTTCCTTTTTCCTCTCCCTCCCTTTTCTCTCTCTCTCTCTCTCTCTCTCTCTCTCTCTCTCTCTCTCTCTCTCTCTCTCTCTACATTACAACACTTCCTAAATTACACTCTTGGACCTAAAAAGTAGAGACTTTCAGCAAAATGTCCAAAAAAATAAATTTTAAACGCGTAACTATCAATTTTTTTTTAACCCGTCAGATCCAATTGCACGATTTCTTCCAAAAATACCTTCTAAACAAATAAATTTATTTATACATTTTAAAACGTGTAAGGCACACAGATAAATTAATCTGTATGCTTTACACATGTGTAAATCTCCTATGTTCTACACAGATAAATTTATCTGTTCTATGGTATTTTTGTCTCAAAAGAACCTTACGCATTAAAATTTTTATACGGATAGACTTTGCGCGTTAAAATTTTTTATACTGAATGAAAAATAATAAATACCTTATAAATTGAACTGTTTAGTAAAAAGTATTATCCATTTCTCACTTTGTTTCCTTCAGCCGTCGGACTCTTTTACGTACATTGGGACTTGGGAGGCCGTGGCTGGGGGGAGGGGATGCTGCATGTGGCAAAGGTTGAACTCTTGACCTTTTAATGAAGTACAATGATTCCGGTCAATTAGATTAATTAGCAACAATCGTCTAGTTTGAACTTGCGATGGGTGTAGCATTAGCTCCCCATCCGGAGAGATTACCTAGGAAAATAAATTAAAAAAAACTGTCGTCTAGTTTTCTAACAAAGGGACACGAGGCAACAAAACTTTTCCCACTGTTGCCCTTTAAGCAGTACTCTTTTTCAACTTTGGCCATACAGTTAAATCTAAGGAGGCATTTTCTGTTGCAAACACTCTCTACACAGTTGTTAACTGGACCACCTTAACAAAAATCTAGTTTAAGGATCCAACGGGCAAAACCTGAAGTTGAAGGGCGCAATGATAATTGGGTAATATTTCAAGAATGTAATATGTAATTACCTTAAAGCAGATGATGTAATACTCACGAAGGATATATAGTTGACAAAGGTACTTCACAAGAAAGTGCAGCATCTATTCAATTGAATGACATAATCTTTTCCTACAACTACTAATGCTTCTATAAGCTAAGAACATATTTATCAGAGACTTACTATGCCCGATTCACACACAGATCAAACTTAAGCATAGATAATCAAAGAAAACTTTGGGTTGCGCATTGGCCCAGGTCAGGAGTTTATTTCTTTTATATAGTTGAATTTGTGGATTTTTCTTTTCAGATCAAGTATACGAACAATGATACTGATATATTTGACACTCAAGAGAGAATATACACTTAGTACAATGACATGCATCTAATCTTCTTTCCCGTTAGGGGTTAAAAAATGAATGAAGGGCTGCGGTAGTTTGTAGGATTGAATTTTAGGATTGAATTTTATTTAATAAAAAATAAAATGTGTATGTACGGCCCTACAGTTACACAGTAGGCATTGCAAAATGTAACAGAGCATTTCATGTATGCTTAGTATGAACTTAATCGAAACCCACACATAGCTTGGCTAATATGTTGATTCAATATTTAATTGGACCCCTTTATAATCCATAGAATCGTAAGACCTTTTTTAGAAAGGATGTCAAAACACATCTTCTAGGATGTGTAAGGCTGAAATAATTTATACTCATGCTTTATCTATTGCTGTTTGGGTGTAACAGAGCATTTCATGTATGTTTAGTATGAACTTAATCGAAACCCACACACAGCTGGGCTAATATGTTGATTCAACATTTAATTGGACCCCTTTATAATCCATAGAATCATAAGACATTTTTTAGGAAGGATGTCAACATACATCTTCTGGGATGTGTAAGGCTGAAATAATTTGTACTCATGCATTATCTATTGCTGTTTTGGTGTCTTGAACATAGTTAAATGTAATATCAATCGAATTAGTTAGACACAATGGTTTCACAACATCAATATAATAAGTTTGCTCAGTTTTTTCAAAATGTGTTTGATATATTTTCAAAATTAATGGTTGAGATTGATTTAAAATGAGATTCAATGGTTGAAAGGTAAACTTTTACAAAATGTGTTCTCTCACGTGAAGAGAAACATTTAACTTCCCACCTACAAGGATATTTTTCTTCCACTCTGGATTTTTCTCTAATTTCGGATCTGTTGAGAAATCATCACCATTTTCATAACAGATTTTTCTCCCACTCCGGATTGTGCGATCTTGACATTTCCATAAACCAAGACTTTGACATTTCATGTATTGTTGATCCGAAATCAAAAAGATTGAACGGTTGTAACTATTACGGAATCCTCTTTCATCCCTACCTATTCCTCTCTGATTTCGGATCTCTGCATCCACCGACACTACCATAGCACACCGGCACCATCATAACCACCGAATCAACCACCGTTTACTATTGTTGCCACCATTCACTGCCATTTGGGTTTTGGGTTGAAATAGGTACTCTCTCTCTCTCTCTCTCTCTCTCTCTTACTGTTGCGTACATTTTGGATGATATGAAGTCCCTCTCTCTCTTACTGTTGCGTACATTTTGAAGTCCCTCTCTCTCTTACTGTTGCGTACATTTTGGATGATATGAAGTGATTTTGGTTTTGGTTTTGGGTCTATACATTAGCCCTACTTTTATGAAGAAAGTGATCAATGCTAGCAAAAGGGTAGACGTTAGCCTCAGGATCTATATAATTGGGTCAAAATCATACAATTGTCTTGATTGCTATTTAATCTTGTAACACTTTTAAAATAGTAATTTGTAAAAGGGTCAAAACCTTTTTAGATGAGAATTTATGTATTTAAAAATTGTTAATCTGGTAAGACTTTGCATCTAGATTATTTACACAAAAAATTAAGTTGATCTATCATTAAAAGTATAATGATCGAACCACATTTGTCTATATATAAATTCTCACAATTATACTTAAAATAGTAATTTTAAATACAAACCTTTTAAAAATTAAAATTATATGATTATTTAAATCGTATAATATTAGGTGATTGATCATTTTTTTACTTATTATCATATTATAATATGTTTTTAGATGATGCAAAAGGGTTTGTATTTGGGGCTTGAATTGAAGGCATCAAAGAAACACCTTTTTTATTTATAATTTCATTCGACTTTCTTTTTCAATGGGAAAGTGTTATCACAACGAATACGTTGCCTACAGTTCGTGGGTGCGACCGTGATAGCTCACTAAACAAAATAATTTTAGGTGGGTTGAGAGTGGTAAGTAGTATAATAAATGTATTAATAGTTTGAGTGAAAAGTATCTTTAGACACAGGTCATTACCTAGTTTATATATATATATATTCCAATACTAATTGTTCAAGACATCTTTAAGGTTTTCAGGTCATTTCCTTGATGATCAAGAATATGCTAAAAAAAAAAGAGCACAAACTTACCAGCCAGCCATGCAACATTAACGCCATAGCTTTTCGGGGATGCGCTGGGTGTCAACCTGCAAAGAAAGGTAGCTTTTTCTGGGCCTCAAACTCCTTGTCCAACTTGACATACCATATTAAGGAATTGTGAGATCTAGACACAACACAGAAAAAAGAATTGCCGGACAAAGTGTTCATAAAAGCTTTTAGTAGATAGAACAATCTACTGTGACGGTTCTAATCCTTCAATTTTCTGATAATATGATGAAAGTTTTGTATTGCTGATGATTAGACCCTTAAATCAGGTTTTGCCTTAATTATCTGTTAAAATTGATGAATGAATGAAAAACACTAGAAAGAGTTGAGAGAGTATAGAAGAGAGTTGTTTTGTCGGTGAAAAGAGAGAGCACTCAAAATTAGAGTTACCTCCCTTACCACTTTTATTTATATAATAAGATAAGCATACCAAAAATATAATAATAGCCCTAATTTAACAATCTCCCTCAAGTTGATGTATAGATATTTTTCATACCCAACTTGCATATAATGGAATGAAACACTTTACTACTAAGTCATTTAGTAAAAATATCTGCTAATTGATCTGCAGACTTCACAAATGGTATACAAAGTGAACCCTTGCATAGGTTTTCCTTAACGAAGTGTCTGTCAATCTCAATATGTTTCGTTCTATCATGTTGTACTGGATTATGAGCAATGTTAATGATAGTTTTATTATCGCAATATAATTTCATAAGCTTTTCACATTCAAATCCTAGATTCTTCAATAGAACTCGGAGCCTGAGAAGTTCACAAATGCCATGTGCCATAGCCCTGTACTCAGTCTCTGCACTTGATCTAGCTACCACTGTCTATTTTTTACTTCGCCAAGTAACCAGATTACCTCCGACAAATGTGCAATATCCCGATGTAGACCACATATCATCAACTGAACCAGCCTAGTCCGCATCTGTGAATACTTCTAATTTCATGTGACTATGATTAGAAAACAGAAGTCCTTTTCATGGAGCAGACTTAAAATACTGCAAAATGTGATAAACGACATTAAGATATGCACTACGGGGATCATGCATAAACTGACTAACAAATCCTACAGTATATGCAACATCAGGTCTAGTATGAGATAGAAATATTAATCTTTCTGCAAGCCTCTAAAATTTGCCCTTGTCAGTTGGTTCGCCCTCACCACTACTGAGACAATGATTAGCCTCAATAGACGAATCTGCTGGTTGACAACCCAACATGCCAGTTTTCGGAGATCTAGAATGTACTTTCATTGGGAAATAACCATTCTCTGATCTAGCAACCTCAATCCTAAGAAAGTATCGTAACACCCCCAAATCTTTCATCTCAAATTCTTTGGATAAACTTGTCTTGAGATGAGGCACCTCATCTGCTTCATTTCCTGTCACAACTATGTCATCAACGTATACAATAAGGATTGTGATCTTATTATTACTACGCTTGATAAACATGGTGTGATCTGCATGATTTTGTCGATATCCAAATCTTAGCATAGCCTTGAAAAATCTTTCAAACAAGGCACTTAGAGATTGCTTGAGCCCATATAAAGCTTTCTTCAATTTACACACCTTCCTTTCAGTTTCAAGAGATGAGAACCTTGGTTGTACATCCATATAAACCTCTTCCTCTAAGTCCCCATAGAAGAATGCATTCTTCACATCCATTCTTTTTTAGAGCTATCATCTCTTCAATCATAACCCTTTTTCACTTAGAGTCCACAATAGTTTCTTTTCAACCATGCGGAATCGACATAGAGGACAAAGACGAGACAAAAGCACGATATGCGTTTGATAATGAGTCATATGAGACAAATTGTGAAATGGAATGTTGAGTACATGTCCTAACGCTTTTTCGAAGGGCAATAGATAAATCACAAGTATCAAGGTTAACAACATATGATTCATTACCAGGTGAAGCAGTGGAAAAGACTGAAATAGAGGGTAGAAAGAGAAATTGGCAAGGTGGTAGTGGTGCACGAGTAGACTGATCCTTCTGACATCGAGAATAAGAATTCAGATCAGTTCAATCTAACCGTCCAATAATATCCTGCTATGTTTTCCCCTCACCCAACCCTTCCGTCTCTCCCTCAACGGGAATACGATCTAGGTGTATATGATTTGGAAAGACCAACCCATGAGACTCCTGATTAGGTTGCACTATCTCTCCCAAGGTAGATGGCTCCCCCTGAAGAGATGTCCCAGAAGGGCGAAAAAATGACTCAGTCTCCCAAAAAGTAACATCTATACCGACAGACACTTTGCGAGTGATAGGAGAATAGCATTTATATCCATTTTGAGTAGGAGAGTAGCCAATGAATATACATTTAACAGCCTTCCAATTCAATTTTCCACTTGAGTGTTTAGGTGCATGAACAAAACAAGTACACCAAAAGACCTTAGGTGGAAGAGAAGAGAGAGGTGGAGACCGGGGTAGAAGGGCCAAAGGGGTTTTGAAGTGAAGGACATTAGAAGGTAAACGATTGATAAGATAGGCAGTGGTGAGGACAACGTCACTCTAAAAAGACTTGGGAACATGCATAGTGAAGAGAAGAGAACGAACAATCTCAAGAAGATGACGATTTTTGTATTCTGCCACCCCATTTTGTTTAGGAGTGCGAACACAACTCGTCTGAAAGAGAATACCATGAGCCTCGAAATAGGGCACAAAAACCACCATCAAGATACTCATTCCTATTATCAGAACGAAGAGTCTTGATGGTGGCATCAAATTGGATACGCACCATGTTATGAAAAGTTTGGAAACACGAAAAAACTTCACTTTTAGCACGAAGTAAATAAACCCAAATGACACGAAAATAACAGGCAATTAAAGTCACAAACCATCGATAACCAGAAATAGAAGTAACTAGTGAAGGACCCCAAACATTATAATGAATAAGCATAAACGAAAAATCACTACATTTATTAACTGAAGGATAAACAGACCGTTTATGTTTAGCAAGTTCACAAGCCTCACAACAAAAAAGTACTTTTAGAACAATGTTTAGCTAAAGAAGGAAAAAGCCTTTCTAAAACTCTAAAGAAACTAAGAAAGGATGCCCCAAACGACGATACCACTGATATAGCTGCAAAAGTAAAGGTCCAGTATCGACATGAAGAGCTTGGCTAGACAGTGAAGATGAAAGAGAAGAGGTAGATGGAACATCCAGTAAGTACAGTCCACCATGCGCACTACCATTGCCAATCGTTCGCCCCGTCACCAGTTCCTGAAAAACACAATGAGTGGAAAAAAAAGTTACAGAACAGCTTAATGAACTGGTAAGACGACTAATAGATAAGAGATTAGTAAAAAAAATGAGAACATGAAGAACGGACGAGAGAGAAAGGGTGGAAGAACAATTGATAGAACATTTGCCACAAACAGAAGATAAAGACCCATCGGCTATTCAAACCTAATCTTTACCAGAACAAGTAGAATAAGAAGAAAACAAGGCAGGAGACTCAATCATATGATCAGTGCCACATGAGTCAATGATCCAAGAAATATGAGAGGCAACAACACTAAGTGCACAAGAAGATATACCTGAGTGAGCAACGTTAGAGGTAAAAGTGGAGGCTGGAGAAGGAGAGATGTCAACCCGAGCCATTAAGTGCCTAAGAGTAGTCAGCTCCACCTCAGAGAGAAGGCCAGTCTCACCAGATGTGCTACCAAAGATCTTAGAAAGATGAGCGTGGGAGCGAATAGGACCACTAGGGCCACTACCACGGCCACCGTTGCATCCCTGAGTAGGACGACCATATAACTTCAGCAGTGATCAATAGTATGACAGGTTTTACCACAATGCTCACAGCGCAACTGATCACGAGCGATTGAACCACTATTCTCCCCTAATTTGATAGGTTGTCCTGGTCGAGTGATGGACGTGACAGTTAATACAGAGCGCTCCTGACCGGGAGGAAGAACCATAGCATGACGACGACTCTCTTCCTACTGAACATAAGCATATGCCGGCCTCAAGGTAGGGAACGGATCTCGTCCCAAAATCTGGACACGGATCAGATCATAGTCAATATGAAGGCCGGCAAAGAAATCATACACCCGCTCCTTTTCTACCATTTTCTGAAAAGCAATAGCATCAGTAGTACAAATGGCATAGAAATCCTGATAATAATCTATCTCGTTCCACAAACTGGTCAACTCGGCATAATACTGGGCTAGCGACTGATCTTTCTGGTTTAACCCACGGAGTTTCTTTCTCAATTCATAGAGCTGAGCATCATTGCCGATCTGGAAATAAGTCTGGGATACAGTAGACCAAATCTTATGTGCAGTATCCAGAAATAAAAAACTGCGACTAATAGATGGCTGCATAGAATGGAGTAGCCATGACATAACAAGGGCATTTTTCTCTGTCCACCGTGTGCGAGACGACCCCACAACTGTTGGCTATGAAGTTTCACCAGTGATAGACCCAAAGACACCTCGAGCGGTAATGGCTAAACGACAAGCACAAAACTAAATCAAATAGTTGCTGCCATCTAACTTGACATGACTGATTTGAAGAGACAGACTATCAGTAGGAATTCCTGAATGAATTAAGCCAGTGTCCGCATGACCACCAGAAGCCTTTTCAGAATCCGGCATGATTATGTAAAACCAAGAACAAGTAGTACGAGGCAAACAGAAGCAAGAAACGATAGAACAAGGGCAAATCAAGATAGAACATAACCACGAGACCACCAAAGATAGCTAAAATACCATACCAGATTGGAGCAAAGTCAGAAAAAAGCCAAACAGACGGTTAGAGACCGAAGCAGATGTAGTCATGGCCATCAAACAACACTGGAAGGCAAAGATGAACCAAATAGAGCCTTTAAACACACTGGTCGAGCCCTGCCAGAACCAAAACAAAATGAAAAAGGGCGGAAAATGTCAAAACGGAGAAGCCGCAGGTCGAGGAAACCCTTAGTGCACGACAAAATCAACAAAAACTCAACAATAGGGTTGATTTGATCCTTAGAGAGGTCCGTATAACCCTAGTCGGCACCCATGGAAGAGGAATCAACCATTGATTGAAGGAAAACAGCCGCAATTGCGGATTTATAAAAAACTAGGGTTTTGCGCCGAAAATCTAAACAAAAAACAAAAAAATTAGCAAACATGCCAGAAAAAATTTGAAAAAATCAGAACATGGATCCTTAGATCCAGTCAATCAACTATGGAAGAATTTTTTTTTTTTTAACAAGTGTCGAATTCTGAGATGGAAAAAAAAGGGATAAAAAGAAGAAATAACGAATAAGAAAACTCAATTATATAGGATTTAACTTTGATACCACGTTAAAATTGATGAATGAACGAAGAACAATAGAAAGATTTGAAAGAGAATATGAGAGAGTTATTCTGACAGTGAAAAAAGAGAACACTCAAAATTAGGATTAGCTCTCTTACCATTATTATTTATATAATAAGACAAGTATACAAAAAATACAATAATAACCATAACTTAACATTATCCCATTCATCACTCTTTGAATGGTCAAATCTTATGCAAAGGCAAACCAAAACAATTTTGCATATCAATTTAATAATCAATCCATAAAGTACATTGCATCCCAGTTTGGGGAAGAATCTATCAAAACAAAAGAGAACTTACTTTGGGGTCCTCATCCAAGTCTGCTGCTAGTAGATGATACCTTGATACTGCACCTCATGAGCAAAATCATAAAGAACTTATAACCTGCCAAATATCATATTAAGGGTAAATTACATTGCCCCTGATGCAGACAATATATGAAATGTCAACATGTGAAATTAGGATATAGATATTATTTAGGATATTATATTATTTAGGTATTATTTTATTTTCCTTTCTAGTTAATTAGGCTATTATATGATTTTGTTTCTTTTAGTTAAACATTCAAGTTTCTATTTTTAATTAGGGTTTATGCTTATAAATAAGGTGATATTTTAATATACTGAGTAGACTTTGATGAATAAAAGTTGAGTTTTGAGTTTCGATTGTTAGTTTAGAGTTTCTTTTCTTTCTTTTCTGTTCTTGTAGTTATTAGTCCTTTAATCGACAGTTGTCTGGCATCACAAACATGACCGAAGTGCCACAAAAGTTAGCGGTTCGTGGCATCTGCCTCCCTTACTAGATCACATAGGGTACCTATGAACCACCAAAGATAGTTTTTATCTCCCTCTACCCTTTAAAGCAAAGCACTACTTAGACTCTTTTTTGTGGCCTGTAACACATTTGTTTTGGATCCCTGGTACCATCAATTTTTTTTTTTTTTTTGTGTTTTATCATAAACAAGCTATTCAATTGAAATTGATTTTTCTAGTTTAATGTTTATTGCAAAATCTCATTTTGAAAAAGGCATCTGCGATGGAAGACTAGCGCAGCAAACTTTTTAGTCTTTACTAGGCTCGGGGCTCTTTGGTTTTTCTTTTTTGTTCTATTCTATGAACAAGATCATTTAATTATGGATGAATTAAGTGTTGTTTTCTCATTGGTTCTCACTTATAGTTCTTCTCAAAAAGTTGCCCGAGTAAAATGTTCACATTTCATTTATTAATATAGAAGGTAAATTACATTGATCTCCCTTGAGGTATATATTAAATATAGAGATTTTCCTTGAGGTTTCTAAAATGACAATTGCCTTACCCGTCAGATTTGTCAACATAACGACATTAAGGGACAATGGTCTTTTATTGTTTTACCCTCACATTTGACTAAAAACTTCAATTGACCAATGAAAATAGAACACGACTCAAATGCCCCTTAAATCCATCTTCACCCTTTTTGCCTAAATCTTTTGGGTATGTTATGGGTATGCTCTACTCTCTTTTTTAGTGATGGAACTTTTATGAGTCTTAACGCCTCTTTCCTTACCCTTATTCTTAAGAAGGATGGGGCAAAGGATATTAGAGATTTTAGACCTATTAGCTTGATTGGCTCGGTTTATAAGCTTAGCTAAGGTTGGCAACTAGGATCAAGATGGTGTTAGATCTAGTGATTTTTAGGCACAAAACTCTATTTTTGAGAGGAGAGGAGTAGACAAATTCTTGATGTCGTGGCAAACAAGTGCATTGACTCTAGTTTTGGAAGTGGGCTCCTGGGGGTCATCTGCTAGCTGGATATTAAGAAGGCATATAACCATGCGAATTGAGAGTTCTTCCTTTATCTGTTATAGAGGATGGGCTTTGATATGAGATTGACGGCATCAATTTGTTTTTACACCTCCTCTGTGTCTCTCTCAATGTTGGTGAATGGATCCCAAGCTAGATTCTTCCAGACTTCAAAAGGGTTGATAAAGGGGATCCACTTTCTTCATTTATTGTTCATTATTGTGATGAAGTCTCTTAATAGGGTGATTCAGAGTGAGGTTCAAGGTGGCCTTTTATAGGAGGTTTTGACGTTAGCACAATGTATGGTGACTAACAGTTTCTCTCCTTTTATACGATGATCACATATTGATTTTTACAGCTTCTAGACTGATTCAGATGAGGTATCTCTGTTGCATTCTTCTATGCTTTCAGGGCTTGTTAGGCCTTCGAGACAATCTAGCCAAATTAGAGACCATCCCGATCAGTGATGTCCTGAATGCTGAAAATTTGACCGGTATTTTGGGGTGCAAGATTAGAGCTCTTCCAACCGCTTGTCTAGGCCTTCTGTTAGGGGTGACTTTTAAGGCAAAAGCAGTTTAGGATGGGGTGCTAAAAAGATTTCAAAAAAGGTTGGTCGGGTAAAAGCATTAAATATCATTTTAAGAAAAATCGTCTTACTCTTTTTAAGAGCACACTTTCTAGTGTCTCGACTTACCTCTATCAGTTCATACTATCCCGGGATCTATGGCTAAGAAGTTAAAGAAGTTGTCGAGAGATTTTTTATGGAGTGGCTTGGGTGAAGATTTCGGGTACCTACTAGTTGACTGGAACTTTCTCCGGTGAAGGTACGGGGCCTTGGTGTTAGGAGGTTGTGGGTGTTAATAAAGCTGTTTTAGGGAAGTGGCTGCGGGGATGCATTTTTTTTTCTATGTTTCAAGGAGTTCGGATCAGTTTATGCGTACCTCAACTAGTCTCTGGGGGACCATTTCCACCGCTCATTTGCAGAGGTCCCAATTAAAACTGAAACAAAATCTCGTGCGAACTAGCTCCAAAGAATTGATAGCACCTAAAAGGAAGCAAATTCCTTAGTCCTAAGTCTCGACCGCCAAGCCAACTCCTTGGGGTTTGTGGAGATGCATCTTTGATAGAGATAGCCATTGAAGAAGAGTGATTCAGTCCAAGTATGGTAAATACCTGTAGAGCAAAGTTTGGGATGAACTCTCTTTAAGTATATTTTCTTTGAGGTTGGCAGTGGGTAACGAATTTAGTTTTGACTTAGGCTCTGTTCATTTCAATGTAAAATATTTTTTGATGTAAAATATTCTTCATGTAAAATATTTTTGTAAAATTTAGTTTTTTTGTTTTTATTTTTTGGTATTCGGTTGACATACGAAAAATATTTTCAAAATTTTTTTTTTCTATTGTTTCGTTCAATCAAAATATTTTCTACAACAAAAGACCACTATTTCTTACTTGGATTGCCTACTTGAGACGAATAAAAGGAAGATCAAAAAATATAAATAAAATTGTAACTTATAAAAAATAAAATAATCAATCAATCAAAAAGATGAAAGAAGGAAAGAAAGCTCTCTCATCGTTCTTTGTTGGAAGAAGGAAAAAAAAAAGCTCTCAACATTTGGATTTTTGAGATTGGATCGAGCCAAAGCCTATAGGATCAAGAAGGGAAGAAAGCCTTAGAATTTGGATGCCTATAGGATCAAGAAGGGAAGGAAGCTTCAGAATTTGGCTTTTTATGGTTTGATCAAGCGGAAGCCTCTAGAAGAGGGGCGGGATTTTAAAGCAAAAATGACTTACTGATTTTTAAAAATAAAAATATTTTTGTCTAATGATGTAAAATATTTTACTTAAAATAAATATTTTTCTTATATTTTGTTAACCGAACACCGGAAAATAGGTAAAATATTTTATCAAAAAGTATTTTACGTTGAAACGAACGGAGCCATAATGTGTGGTGAGGGGATGAGGGTCTTTGTGCGATGTTCCTTAATATTTTTGCTCGAATTAGGGATATAGCAGCTTCTGTTGCAGAGTATGCCTAGAGGAATCCTGGTCATTTTTCTGCAGTATTGGGCTGAGGAAGTAGGTTTAGGATTGGGAGTTGGATCCATCGCTGCTTCTCTAGGAGCCTTGTATGCACATAAAGATGGTGGTGGAGGTGCTGACTTTATTAGGTGGAGAGGGAGTGGAGTGAGTTCTTTTGTTAGTCTTTCTCTAGGTACTTGATGGGTGATAGGAAGGCAGTACTTTTGTATAATATTTGGAAGGTGAGAGCTCCTTTGGAATTATTAAGCTGGTGCATACGAGAAGATTCATACTATTGATTAATTAAAGAGGGACCATGTTTTATCTAATTGGTGTTGCATGTGTAAGTGCTTAGCTCCTAGATTCGCTGTGTGATGTGGATGACTTGGTTAGAGCAAAACAAAAAATCTTTTAAGAGGGGAAAACTTCCGATGTGTTGACTGAAAGAAGTTCTTCTTATCAATTTGTATAATTGGCAATCTGAACAAGAGGCATCGTCTGTGGAGGATATGATAAGTTTATTCTGATTCTTTTTGTGGAGGTTTTTGTTGCTTTCCTCCTTTCGTGAGAGTTTCATTTCTTCCTTTTTGTTTGGGACATCTCTCCTATATACTCCTGGCATTTACTTAATGCCTATTTATAAATTTTTACTTACCTACCAAAAAAAAGGAATGGAAAGATAGGGGCAGGGACAGGATCGATTGGGATCACGAAAACGATACAAAAAAGTAAAGCCATTCACAAAATTGATATGGTATTCAATGAGTACTATCGTAATCGAATCTACGAGGAAATGAGGTTGGGGGAAGGTCCTTATAGTAGGGATGGAAATTTCCGCTGAACTCGGTGGATTGCTACCTCAGCCTCAGGCCAAAGTCTAGCATAAACCAGTATCTCTGAGTATGTATCTGTTTTGATCTGTCCACCAATCTGTGTCCAAGTGTCCGTTTAGGCTCCAATAGAATTAAAGTTTCATCTGATAATCCATTCTGAATCGATGTAATAAATACTTTCACAAAACTTGTGACCTTAAGCATTCTAGGCGCTTCAACGGCTACTGTTCTCAGACAATCCTCGGTGTTGCTCCCTCAATTCCAGGGGAAACATCCACCTCCTTCTCTACACCCCCATTCATCCCATGGGGGGAGACCACTGGTGCAAGATTCCAATAACACCAATCCCTTTCTAATTGTTACATTTTTCTATCGTCAAAAGTGGGAGCAAGATTCATTGCACTCACTATTCTCATTGGTAAATAATTGTGATTCCTCTGCATAATTTTGTGAATCATTTAGGAATTCTAAACCAGCCTACCATTTGAAATTTCCTATTACGTACTTGAGAATAAGAGTCCAAGCGGTGATCAAATTTTGTTAATAAAGTATCTTCGAAGATTTTGCTCTCTCTCTCTCTCTAAGTTTACACATTATTTTTGCTGTGCTTGGACTGGTTTGTTTTGCTTAGTAATAACCTAGTAAGTGGTCAATATTTTTAGTACTTCATAGGATCTACATGTTCCGTTTTATTACCATATGGTACAATCCATAGAAATTACAGTTCAGTAATTGCGCTTTTATTTTTAACTCGTTCAATTTCAGTTTTATTTTCCAAAATAGTCATTGACAACTAGGATTTTTAATTAATTTCCCTTGTGCAGTGTGTAATCCAATATCTCCATCTTTTCATGAAAACAAAAAGTATTTATGAAACCTAAAGTGTATTATATTATTTATTATTTTCACCACAATAGGTTTACAATAGTCACAAACACTCGATCTTCTTTAGAGATATGTGTGTGTAGTGTGTACGTGTACATAAAATATATACATACATAAAATTAGCAAATTGTACTACAGCATATACATGAAATTTTCTATAGTGCATCTTTTGTTTTTTTCCATCTTATTTTTGAAAATCTGTGAATTTTATTCTATTTATTTCCATTGCAAAAGTAATTTTAGGCAATCATTTTTGTATAACGTTAACAATTCTTACATCCCAAGGCAATTCTCAACTAACAATTCCGGTTAATGGTCACAACCATCAATACCCCTCTACCATCAACACTCTTCATGTCCCTTCTCAAATCACAATGCTGAGAATGAAAAAGATTGTAATTCAGAGCTTCGAAAAAGAAAAGGGACTAGTGTTGTGTAAGAAACAACATTGGGGTGATTCAAAAACAACTAGGGGTTATTTAAAAAAACAGCCCAGGATGTAGATGGTACTATGCAATTATTATAAAAAACTTGGAGTGATTCATAAAATGAAACTATGCATCTGCAGTGATAAAGAAACAGGGGAATGAGGCAACATGTTTTCGTGAAGAATTAAGAGAGTCCAAAACTAACTTCCTACAGCTTTGATCAAGACCGGGTAGGAAAAAGCTTGCAAATGCCATAATCATGCATAAATATCCTCTTTTGATTAGGAATCATGGTTGTTTTAAGAGGCACTCGGTGGCACTTCAACCTTTGTTTAAGTTTCCCACTAGAGGCACAATAAAAAGTGATTTTGAACATTTACTATTATGAGAGGGCGAAGACAATGAATTTGGTGAAAAGTGATAAAAGTAGGTTGGTCATCCCAATTGATACGTGGACTTCTTCTAATCAGAAGAGAGAATTTATAGTTGTTACTATGAAACGAAATCTCATATCATCCGAGTACAAAAGTATTATGCATTATATAAATATGAAGGCAACCTCACCTCAATAGCTAGTTTTTTGGATTGAGTTCTATCTAAGACTGTGTAACATGGTATGCGAGCCGAAGTACAATGGATGAGTAGTGTGCATTTCTCTGACTTGCACGCAGCAGGTGCTACTAAGTGAGCACACTATGCATGAGAGGTGTGAAGCGCAGTCTCACATCGCCTAAGTACAAAAATAATATGATTCTACAAGTGTGAGCATTCTTATTTTTAAGGTTAGTTTTTATGGTTGAGTTCTATCCAAGAATGTGTAATAGTCACAACACACTTTATTTATGATTCTTGATCATTAAAAACGTATTTTGAGATATTCTTTCTTAACATGTTATTATTTTACATTTTTACTTTTTGTGATTAAAAAATACACATGCACACATTTTATTTATGATCATTAAAAAATGAGTTTTGAGATATTCTTTCTTAACATATTATTTTATATTATTAATTTTTTGTGATTGAAAAATACGCATGCACTCACTCCCTAACATTGTTGTTGATAAGGCCTGGACGCCGCATTTCCCAAATGGGAGGTGACAGCCATACTGTTTGAAATAGTGACACCCATTTGGGTGTGTCACACTTTCCATTTAGCTATCACTCTTTCAAATATTAATGGACAATTATAAAAACACGTGAAAGGAGATAAATCATTTAAAGTGACTTTTAGCTTATTGATATGGGTGTCACCTCCTATTTGGGAGAGTGACACCAAGCCATTGAAAGAGTATCACATTCTATTTGGGTGTTACTCATGAAGCACGAATATTTTGGAAAGAGCTTTGTACGAGCATCAAATACGTATCGATATCAATATGCTGGGATATGTATCATATATGGTTGAGAAGTATCCATAATTATTTCTATCTTTTCACTCTTAGATACAGAGAGATACGCACAGAATATGTTTTAAAAACAAATGGGATACGTTTTTTTAATACATTTCAAAAATATGTTTTTGGATACATTTCAAAATTTATTTTTTTATTTATGTTTTAAAAAATATTTTTCATTTAGTTAATGTTTTGGTTTTATTGTTATGAATGCTGTAATATCTAGATATTTTTCTCTATGCTTCATGAAAATTTCTTTTTTTACTAACTTACTCTTAACTCAAGTAGTTATTGAATGTTTAAAATAACGATAAAATAAATTCACTCTTACTTTTGGTTCAGTATTATAAATAATACAATCCTAAAAATTATTTTAAAAAAATCCTAGTCATACTTGTGTCTTACTTTTTTTAGGTTTTTTTAGGTTTTTTAAGTATTATTGGTATTTGTATCATATCGAACTCATATTTTGTATTCGTTCTTTCTAGGGTGTCACTCTCCCAAATATTAATGAACAATTATCAAAAACATGTAAAAGGAGATAAATAAATTAAAGTGGCATTTGGCCCAACAATATGGGTCACTTTCCTAAAAAATAGAAGGTGACACTATACTGTTTGAGAGGTGAAACCCATAATGTTTGGGCGGTGATACTCATACTATTTAGAAGAGTGTCGATCCACCTACATCTCTATATAACTCCCCAAGAGTTTCAATTGCGCCTTTAGTATCGAATATGATCCTTCTCTACCTCGCTTTGCTTGGCTATTCGTGTTTAGCATGCGTTTGTTCTGTTCTGTTCTACTAGAGCTCTCCATTTTTTGTTAGATTGTAATGTGAATAGTGCAAGATGGAGATATAGTAGAAAGTATTGATTCATTTCTTAGGGGCAAAGATCTAGGTTAATATGCCAATTAATAAATTGGAACAACTTCGTAAGTATATCTTCGATATAGAAATTGAAAGGATCTAAGTTAATGCCAATTAATAAATTAGAACAATTTCGTAAATATATCTTCGGTATAGATATTGAAGGCGTTCCACGTTTCCAATCCAAAAAGAAAATTTCTTAGAATTGATAAAATTCTTTTGATACAAAGTGTATCACATGGGAATCAATTTGTTAAGTTACCAATTCTCTCAGAAGATTAAGCTGTTAAAAAATGGGTCCAACAATGTATATTAAGCTATCCAATACTTCTCCTCACGCGCAACTCTAGCTCCTACATGAAGAGGTAAACAAACTGAACTGAATTGAACAGGTGCACCAATACACAGAGTGCACAATAGCAAATATAACATAAAAATATATATCACGAGACTTGAACCTAAAATCTCGTGAAACTAGAACTCTGATACCATATTAAATTGTTAATCAACTCATCTAAAAGAGCATAAGTTGTTAAGAAATGAGCCCAACAACGTATATCAAACTATCCAACACTTCTCCTTACGTGCAACCATATCTCACACGTGAAGAGGCAAATAAACTGAAGTAAACAGGTGCACTAACACACATAGTATACAATAACAAATATAACAGGGAAACACATATCACGAGACTTAAACCTAAGATCTCGTGGAACCAGAGCTCTGATACCATGTTAAGTCACCAATTCTCCGAAAAGCTTAAGTTGTTAGGAAATGAACCTAACAATGTATATCAAACTATCCAACACAATCGTTTGTATGATTCATTGATAGAAAGAAATCACAAAAAAGGCATTTTGGTGCAATTTTGAAAGGATTAAAAATCACTGACGTTATGTCTAAACCTAATGTTGTTTGGGTGAGTAACACCCATTTGGGAGAGACACCCATGCCGTTGGAAGAATGAAACCCATTTGAATGTTTCCTCTCCCATTTGGGAGAGTGACAGCCATACTCATGCCGTTGGGCTAAAGATCACTTTAACTTATCTATCTCCTTTCACATGTTTTTAATAGTTGTTCAATAATATTATTTCAAATTTATTTATATGGCATGTCCACATACAAAAGTACTTTGTGAGGCTTTGATGAATTGTATGATGGATTGAAATATTAATGGAAAAATCTCGTGCCGCTGTAGATAATTGTTCAACCAATGAGGTCATGAATAACATTTTATTGGATAAGTTGGACGATAGCTCTCTTCTATTAAGTGGAAAGTTGTTTCATATGCGTTGTTGTGTGCATAGCTTGATTTAGTTGTCAAAGATGGATTAGATGTGATAAGAGAAGTTGGGGAAAAAAATTTAATGAGTCCTTAGGAGCCTTGAACAAACAGTATGACAATTTTTGTTGGCCACACAATTGGTTTAATGAGTCCTTAAGAGTATCTATGTTGATTTTTCCATTGTTAACTTTCTTTTTCAGTGCATCTCGTTTATCCTTCAAATCACCAATGGCCATGGGAAGAGAAAGGTCAAATCAAGGTAAATGTTCTCCCTTTTTGTGGTTTTGTGATTTTGTTTGTGCTGATATTAAGATACAAATGCTCTAAATAAATTAAATTATAAACTTATGTAATGCGCGCGCACAAAAAAAACCAAGATGTAGTGAAGTGACTATATCAAAATTCGTGATCAAATGGGCGCAACAAGTGGATCAAGATGCAATAGGCTTGGCTGGATGCAAATTGAAAGGAAGTACTAAACAATAGGTTAACAAATTTTATTTTATTGACACAAAAAAAAAAAGAAGCCCTAAGATGTAGTAAAGTGACTATATCAAAATTCATGACCAAATGGGCGCAACAAGTGGATCAAGATGCAATAGGCTTGGCTGGATGCAAATTGAAAGGAAGTTCTAAACAATAGGTTAACAATTTTTATTTTATTGATGAGTTGGAAAGAAAATATTGGACAGAAGGTTCAATTGGACCTTTGCAATCGTTATTGACTAAATATTCAAATATGAAAATTAATTAAGTATCAAAGAGGATGTGTACCTTTTTCAGACGAAATCTGAACACCCACGCGTTCACAACAGTTTTGATGTTCCAGGTTTTTTTGGGGTTGCGAATTGTAGCTATTAATGGGCTGATAAAAGGGGGCTATTAATTGGTGAGGTAAAATAAAAGGCTAAAAGTGCTGGGCTAAATGCTTGGGTAAATAACCACGTCATGTTGTTAACAGGTCAGGTCAAGATGAACTTCACCCCCACCGCACCTTTGCTACAGCTTCTTCAGCCTTGCATTTCAATTTTTCGATAGAAATCACTGCTACATTGATGCGAGTGACGGCGCGAGGTAGTGCAGTTGTGGTGGCAATACAGCAGCGATACTGAGTGGCAATAAATTGCAAATCGTTATTTTACTCCTATACATGCATTCATTGACAACGATCATATGAGTTGCCCAACTGTTTCGACAACAATGAAATAATTATAATTTGATTGACCGATTGGCAATAAATAATTAACAATAACATCAGTGAACTTCATTCTACGTACATGGTTTATACCATGTAAAAAAAAAAAAAACTTTTTACCTTGTTCACATGCTTCAACTTAGACTCCACCATTGTCTCTGCACAATTACAAATGCACACCAGATAAATTCAAGACCACGAACCATTTACAATACAAAATTATTTCCTTACCACCAAAAAAGCTAGTTGCCTAGTTAAAAAATCAGGAGGTAATTAAGTAGATAGTTCTTGGATTAGAATTTACATCTCTAGGAGGCCTTTTCTTAGCATCACTGAGCTCTCTGTTGCAGCCACGGGGATACTCAATAGAATTTTCAGGGTTGGTTTATCCACATACAAGAAAAGTTTGTGACTAAATATAAGCGAGTAGGATGGATCAATGCATAGTTAATGCAGACCAAATAATAATAATTTTCACGTTGAGAAACAAACTTGGGCTTCCATTGGTCTCCTATTGGCCATTTTATACACACTATTGAAGAAGACTCACCAAAAGACAAGCTATGGATGCAATATCAACTTTGGATGCAATATCAACTTTTCTCGCCAAGTGAGCGCAACTTCTATGCTTCAAGTGGGCCAACCATTTCTACGTCATCACCTATTGAAACGTAATCCACAATATGAGATGGCCTTTCCACCTATGAAAAGTACATCCATATTCACAACACAGCAACTGTAACCTAAAACACTTGCTAGAATAAATAGATCAGCCCATCAAACATCCACCTTTTGAAATCTTAAGAAACATGAACTGCAAGATTAGAATGCCTAGGCAAATATTGTATTTAGGCAAAGTTGGCCATGAGCATAGGCTGATAAAGCAGCTGATTTGGAGCCTCAATTTTTTGTTAAAAATGGGGCCCCTTGAGAAATAATTTTTACACAGTTTAAAAAAAATATTAATCCTCAATTAAATATAGAGTATCATTATTTATATTTTAATTAGGTTAAAACCCACTTAGTTACAAACCCTTGATCCCAGTTCAAAAATAAAACTATTTTTATTATTAGAGATCCCAAGTAATTGAATTTATCTTAACAATCTTGCTATTTAGGTCCAACTCTTAATATCAAGTGAAAGAATAAATAAATAAAACTATTTTAATCACTGAAAGGTTGAAACTGATGGATGGATATTTTCCGAATGCATTGATTATTTATAAAATATTGTTGCATATACCGATTGCATTTAATTTTATGAAAATAAACATTTTAGAATAGAAGTTAATTAAAATATTAAATTCAGGTAACCATGGCACAAGAAAAGTTCGACAGTTATGTATCCAGTTAAAAGGATATTTTAGATAGGTTTAATTAATTTTTTTTTATAAAAATACAAGAATAGTAATGTTTAAGTGATGTTTTACTCAACCGGTTCAATTGTTTTTGGTATTATAACTTTGGACTTTGTTTTGGTTAATACTTTACACAAATAATTTCTTTTATTTGTGAAGCCTTTTTAGATTTGCTTAAGGCCTCAAAAAACTCAGGTCCACCTGTATTTATCTAGGAGTTAACCTACAGATTTTTGTTCATACTCTGGATCAACTTTCATCACTGTCATCAGCTAAGATAACCTCGGGTTTGCTGACTTAACCAATCTCTTACTTAATGTTCCTATTGTGGCCACAGCACATATTCCACGTTTCACAACCTACATAACAAAGGTAAAGTGTCCGCCTCTGAAATGAGGCAGGTGAAAAAAAATTATCGATGTCTTAGGATCTTATGAATGTAGTTTGACGTTGTCTTTGGAAATGTTCACCTTGTTATGAAGCTCAAGCTGTTCGGGCATCTCTACCTCTGTCTGCTCCACAACAACAAACTGAGAGCCTGCTGTCTCAAAAAAGCTCAGCAAATGCTTTAATCATAGAAGTAGGATGAACTCATCAGAGAAATGAGTGCAGTAAAACCAAGACAGGAAATCAGAGCTTGAAACAGAAAATTAGGGGGATGCAAACCTTCCGAGCCAGCTTCTCTGCATTTGTTGAGAAATTCATTTATGCAAAGCCACAACGAAGCTGTTCTTCCTGCAGAGCTAATCTTCCACCTTTTGAACAGCTTAAAAGGCTTATTCGATGAAAGCAACAACTGAAAACAATAATGCTATGCAGGCGGAGAAAAAAAAAACTCAAAAAAGGGAGATAAAAGCAGGCTAATCAATAGCATTTTCAGGGTCAGTGTATCCACATTCACGAAAAGTTTGCGACTAAATATAGGCAAGTAGGATGGATAAATGCATACTTATTGCAGACCAAATAATAATAATTTTCATGCTAAAAGAGAAGCAAACTCTAGCTTCCATTGGTCTCCCATTGGTTTTTTATACACACTATTCAAGAACACTCACAAAAAGACAAGCTATGGATGCAATATCAACTTTTCTCCCCAGGCAAGCGCAACTTCTATGCTTCCAGTGGGCCAATCATCTCTTTGACATTACCTATTGAAACAGCATCCACAATATGAGATGCCTTTCCACCAATGAAAAGTACATCCACATTCACAACAGGGTGATTCTAAATACTCAGACCACATTGCTAAATATACACACAAAGTTATTTTTTTTATTACAATTATATCCCCCATTCAAGTAACCAAAATCTTAATGTTCAAAACTCTAAAATTCTTCTATCATCACCTTCCTGCTGCCCGCCCCCACCAAAAACCATCCAACCCCACCCCAGCTCCTCCCCAACGCAACCACCACAGCCCCGCCACTCTCCCCCTCAAAACCCTAGCCGCCACGCTCCTCTCCTCTTTGCGCTGCCCCTCCGTATCTCTGCGCACTCTCTTCCTCCTCTCTCCTCGCCACCTCCAATCACCATCTGGCTTACCCTGGCCGAGCAAATGGCTTATGTTTAGACTACTACGGTCAAACAAATGAAAATCGAACGGCACTAGGTCTCCGAACACCAATCTATGATAGTTCGTCGAACAACTTCTCTCGCCTGTGACCTGGTTCAAAAGAATGGGGTCGCAATCTGTAAGAGATGAAGGGGCGGCATAATGACAGGGAGGACAAGGAGGGTGGGGGAGACAAACGGGAGTGAGGGAAAAAGAGAGGATGAAGAGGGAGACGAATGATAGTGTGGGTGGGGCGGTGGTGGAGGTGAGATGGCGACAGGAGACAAGGTAGTGAGGGAGAAGAGAGAGAGAGAGAGGGAGAGGAGAGGAGAGGGGTGGAGGCGGCTGGGTAGTGGCTTCCGAAGTGGGTGGTGGTGGGTGGGTGGGGTTAGAGGTTAGGGATGGAAATATTTTGGGTCTTAAAGTGAGTGTAGAACGTAAAAACTAAAATTTAAAATTTTGAAATTGACTGTATTTAGTAGGTGTGTGTATCCAACAGTTTTTGTGGTGTATTTAAAATCACCCTTTACAACACGGCAACATGTAACCAAAAACATTTGCTAGAATAAATAGATCAACTCCTGAAACATCAAACTTTTGAACTCTTAAGAAAATAAACTGCAAAGATAGAATAGTTAGGCAAACCTTATATTTATTAGTTGATTTCCAGCTTTTTGTTCTGGATCAGATTCTGTCATAATCTGGATCCCTTTTGAAAACAATGTATGTATTACAATAAATTGAGGCATAGTCCTGTTTACATGCATTCCAACCTTATTGAGAATGTCACATTCAAGTTGATCATAATTCAAGAAACTTCAGCAAGTATATAACAGTACTATCCATAGAGAGACGGACATAATTGGAACATGAAGAAAGAAATCCAACATTTGGTAGAACTCATTCATAACAAAAAAAATAAGATTACGGAAGAAAGAAAGAAGGGAAAACCCGAAAAAGAACTCTCATGGACCCCATCATCGGTCCTCCACTCTTCTTGCGGTTTCTTGATTCCAAACTCTTGCCCGGCATTCCTTCTGCACTTCCCACCTCATCCTTATCGTCATCGTTTTCCAAATCCAAACCCTCCGAAACATCTAGGCTGCTTAATGCTCCGCATTCTTTACCCAGTTTTCGTCTGCAAAATCATCATCACCACCACCTTCGGGCTCCATATCATTTGTCGCCGCCCCTTATTCGTTTTAGATCACCGAATTGTAACGCAACCGGCGAAATTTTCTCGTCATTCTTACACCCCTCGACCTTTTCCTCCGCTAGTTCCAAAAGCTCCTCGTCGGCATTGTCTACCGAGTAAAATCTCGCCGGATAATTTATCAAAAGATCCAACTCAACCAGCAAGATTGATTTAGCGGCCAATAAACCCTAATCTTCTTTTTCACCGGCTCATCGCCATACAATTTCTTGGCGTATCGTCGAAGGAGAAGAGGAAGATGAACCGATGGCTATGAGAAAAATTATCGTGTTTTGGTTTGGATAGGTCAAGAAGGGGGTTGTGCCGGGGATGTGGCGGAAGCAAGGGCTCCGATGGGAAGTTTGGCGGTAGTGTTGGAATCGCTCCGCGCAGTGCGCATCCCTGCTGAGTTTATGAACCGTACGCGTTGTCGGTCAGTAACGGTTAGGTTCTTTCGTATTTAATAGTCAACAATATTATCATGACTCAATTCTTCCGAAAAATTAGTGAAGGGTTTCATTTATAAGTTATTTATTTATTTTAATTATGATAATTATTGTTAGACAGTAATTAATATATTAATAAAAAATAATTATTTTAATATTAATGTATTTTTGAATATAAGACTTATCATTTTTACAGATATTAATACAATTTGCACAAATATTTATACATTATATATCTTTTATTCATCGCCCATTCGGCGGTAGTTAGCATTTTTTTTAGTATAATATTTCTTAATGAGTAAGATCTATTCTTATAAAAAATTTAACGCGCAAGGCTTTCTATTGATGCGTGTATAATTTTTTATGACAAAAATACTCTCTGTACAGATAAATTTATTTGTCTTGTTATAGGTACGTATAAATATCACAAATAAATTTATCTATCTTATTATAAGCACATATAAATAATACAGATAAATTTATTTATATCTTTTTAAAATATGTATAAATAATATAGATAAATTTATTTATTTTTTATTAAAAGTATGTATAAAAAACGTAAATAAATTTATTTATTTTATTGAAAACACGTATAAAAAATACAAATAAATTTATCTATTTGTTATGCAAAATATATATATTTATCTATCTGTTGGGTATTTTCGAAAGAAATCACGCAGTTAGACTTTGCGTGTTAAAATTTTTATTTATGAATTTTGCATATTAAAATTTATTTTTTTAAATTTTTAACTAAAATTCCCATTTTATTTTAGATGAGGTTAGTGACCATAAAAAAGACTTTTAACAGTTTACTCATTACAAAAATTAAAAAACTACACTTAATCTTTTAAAAATTCAATGGAAGCACATTGTCACTTGATTTTTATTCAATTATAACAAAATTCTCCTTAAACTAATTTTTATCCATATTTTTGTTAAATTTATCTCACACGTCAATCATATCATATTTTTAGAGGAAAAAAAATTAGCATTATAACTTCCTTTTTTTTTCTCTCAAAATTCAAACATATACAAATTACTCCAACATTATTTAGATTTTTTTTCTCATGTTTTCCTTTTTCTAAAGTTCTCGCTAGCTAATTTATTAAGGTAAAAAATAAAAAATAAATAAGTATTAAAATTTTTTTTTTATAACTCAGGATATTCGGACCAACTTACGCGCACTTCGACTAATTCTTAGAAAACCAATTATATTGCTCACTTACAGATATTTCAATTGAAGTCAAGATAAAATCTCATATGAACTAATCCTAAAGAATTAATAACACCTAAAAAGTTTTAAATTTGAGATCTAAGAGAGAATAAACCCTTAAGCCTCAAGCATCGACTTAATATAGAGCAAACTATTAAAAAGATTATTAGTTTTCAAAATCTAACACGTAAAAACATCAATATTTACATATTTCAAAAACATGTATAACAGAATAATATCACATTCAAAATTCAACAAAATCTTATAAGGCAAAAACAAAAATAAATTGTTCATGTAAGTTTAAAAAAATAAACATTTTCAATTATATATATATTGTTATTTATAGTTTGATACAAAAAAATATATTACGTAAAAGAAAAAAGAACAATTAATAATTCTTTGATATGCTCATAAATATCAAGAATTCATAATATTTGAATTCAACATTAATTTATCCCTTTTTGCATAGTTGATTTTTTGTTACACAAAAATTATCTCCACAAAAAATGAGTAGCTTCACTAGAGCTTGTGTAACATAAAAAAAGTATTGTAACTAACTTAATTGGATGCAGCAAATGGATCAGCATGTTTGTTCATTTTAACCTGTTCCAAAAAATATATATTAATTAATTATTTTATATCAAAATCATAAATTAAGATAAATATAAATTACATGCAACTTTTATATTATATTTTAATCCCAATCAATGGCAATACTCTTGCACTTTCTCCTACTAGACCATTTTTACCATAGCTTCTATATTGGATAACTTTGTATTTTCTTTGAAACTTTGAACTCTTAAAATATATCACATTTTCAATATATATATGTGAAAAAAAAATGTTAATTAAAGTTAGAATGAAAATTATTGGTACACTTAAATAAATTTAGAGGACAATTTGTTTAAATTAATCTTTTATATAGTTAATTGTACATTTAAATATCTTTTAGAGAATAAACTGTTAAAAGTTCCCATAAAAAGTACACTATGTACTAAAAAAATTATCAAATAATTGTTAAAAAATTCATTAAAAAGTGTGTAAAAATATAATAAACATTGTTTATTAAATAAGAGTTTTAAGAAGAATATTAATGCATGTCTTCTTGTTTTTGTACAACAGAAACAAACAAACTAAATAACATTAATTTCTAACAATAAGTTTGTATACAGTGCATATATGTATTGCAGTAGTATGATGGTAAATAAAATAAGTAGATTCGTTAATGCAGTATTTTAAGTAGTGATACATATGCGCACATGCGATAAAACATGTGTTTTATGTTGTACATAGCATTGTTGAATCTTTAAGTGAATGGTCGCAACGACATCATTCAAATGAAAATGCCTAATGCAAGATGGTGGGTTGTGACACAACTACGGATTCTTCTTGTTCGGCTCCAAAATTGGCTATATGGTCAATACTTTGACTCGCCCTTTTTGCATAAGAAAATTTGAATCCTCTGTCAAGGGTCCCATCTTTAATTAATTAAACGACATTTACTGAGTTAGTGTTAATGTCGGCATTAATCATCTAATTTTCATGCATAATTGTCACTCCTCTATAAATTGTTCAAAGTAGGAAGAACAGCTGCAACGGCCAACGGCGGCAGGTCTCTGGAGTATTAAGAGACGAAGAACGAATATGAATATACTTGAACAAAATTGATAGAAGAAAAGCAAATGAGAGAGGAATGGATTTTCCTTGAGAAATTGTTGGTGACAGAGTGGGAAGAGATGATGAGGAGGTGGAACTGGAGCAGAGCAAGGCTGGAAT
>JAOTRH010429572.1:0-34265 GCA_034768845.1 Heliamphora exappendiculata | reverse complement strand
ATTTTGAGAAATTATTGCATAAAAGGGGTTTATGAAACTTGAATCCAATGTTTTTGGGATGAAAACTGAGGTTTGAGCCATGTTTGATGAAGGATTATGGGTAATGAAGCTTGAAACTCAAAACAGGGGCAAATCTGGGGTTTTCTCTGGCACCAGTGCGCTCGAGCGGATCCCTATCCACTGAGCACTCAACTGGCAGAGAGTTGGGCGCTCGAGCGCCCGACGTCTGCTCGAGCAGACTGACTGCGCAGGGCCAACTTTGTTCGATCATATCTCCCTCATCCGGACTCCAAATTGGGTCATTTTTGTACTCAAATCAAAGTTCCGGAAGTCTTTTTTCCAACAAGACTATCCTCACACACAAAAATTTTGTAAAAAAAGTTATGATTAAAATAGTGAGGGTATGTCAAATTTTCTTAACCATTTTTTACCCGATTTTGGTCAAATGTTTTGAAAAAGTATATTTTCATCAATATTGAATCTTTCATTGAATTTTCTATCCCTTTGGCTATGAATATACTTACTTTACTATACTTGGGCTGGGATGCTAGTATCATATCGATTTGAGGTGTTTGCAATGAAAATAAGTTTTTGACATGTAATGAAGGTTTTATAAACTAGTATGAGCATGGGTAATTGTGGACTATGTAGTGACATGGTTATTATGTAAGTTTTTAATCTTTAGAAAGAAAACTTGGATTTTTATTTATATATATACTTGCATATGATGGGTTCACTCCATTTCTTCATACGGCATAAATTCAATTTTTGTGTTATTGGTGCATTATGAGATTAATGAAGAAATGCGATTCATGAAATGTCGTGTCTTGGAACTTATGATGCAGTTGATGTGAAAAAGAGATTGAATACTAAAATTGAATGTGACTGGATAATGAAATGGAAATGTTGATATTGAAATTGAAATGATAATGTGTAAAAATAATTGGGGGAGGAACTAGTTGTGGGTTAAACCCCTGAATTTTTGTGAAAATAAATAAATAATAAACCGTATGGACTAATGTGGATTAAGTTGGCTTAGCGGGTCCACGGTGAAAGACCGAAAACTTGCGCAAGATGGGAACCACATGCCCACGGGGTAGCCCCCGAAATGTGGTGTTGTATCGTGGTGAGTTATAGAGCTATCTATTACCGAATGGCTTCATGTAGCCTATTGGGATAATAGGGAGGGATTTCTATAAGCTGGGCCTAATACCGTTTCATTAACTGTGATAAATTAAATGTGATACGATTTTGTGATAAATCGGGTAACGATAATGTGATACGATTTTTGTGAAAAATAAAATAATAAAATAATGATATAGATAATATGAAAGGATGAATGGGAACAAATTAGTGTACGTGGGTGCGTGCGTGTGAAAGAATAGTAAATTGGTAAAAATTTGTATTTTTCTTCGGTTGCACCCATCACACCTCACAAATCATGCATCACCTATGAGTTAATCTATATCCTACGAGCTTCAGCTCACGTATGTTTACTAAACTATTTCAGGTTCTGGAGACCAGGAACGATACCAGGGCAAGGGATGCTTTGGGAAAGACTATAAGGAAGATTTTGTGTTTATTTATATTTTTGCATTATGATTGTATACAAATCAAAATAGAGTATTGTAATTAAAGATATTATGATTGTGAACGAACCTTTGAGATTTCAAGCCTTTATTGTAAATTGGATATGTGCGAGAATATAGTTGTTTAAAGAGAAGTTTTTATATCATTGGAACTTAAATTCTATGGTGAATGAAAGTCGTTGATGATGACCCTTAGGAGGAACGGTTTGGGATTGGTTCACGGACCCGGGTTTGGGTCGTGACAATAACAGTCATCGTCCCCTGTGTCAGAAAGAGGAAATCCTCTCAGTAGCGATCCCTCAACGTCGTAGGAAAGTATTTCTCCAGAAAAACCTTCGTGAATGCATCCTAGGTGCTCCCAACTGTAGTCCTGGCAAACTTCTACCACATATGAGCACTCTCTCTCAGCTGGAAGGCAGCAAATGAAACCCGCAGATCATCCTCCTCAATCTGTAGAGTATCAAGGATCCTGGTAACCAACTCCAGCCACGCAGTGGCAACCGTGGGGTTGGGATTCCCAAAAAAGATAGGAGGGTCCAGACGGTGAAACTCACGCATCATGACCATCGCCCTCGGCTTAGGTATGGTCTCTCTCCCCCTAGAGGCCTCAGCCAGTTGCCAGATGGAGCCTACCAACTCACGCAACAGATCTCCGTCAGCAGGTCCTTGGGGTGCATTAGCATCCCCAATATCTGAGACTGGAACGTCCCTTCGGCCACAACCATGGCTACGACCTTGACCACGGCCTCGTCCTTCCCGCGTGGACATAACTCTATACGGAAGCAACATAACAGGATAAGCATCCATACAATATGTTATTACTAACGTAAAAGACAGATAAGCATGTTAACACATAGCCATTTAATATCATGTCATCACATCTCACATATCGAGGATAACCAACATAAAAGATTCGTCACTCTAAACAACCTACTCAGATTCCTTGCTAGAAATCACATCCGCGAAATGCGTTTCTAACATGGCTCCCAAGTATGTGAATCCAAATGCCCAAAAGCAAGACTAATCAATCCTAAGGTCCAACCTCCATACTCACATATACACCACAAGCTATCATGCTATGTTAGGAAAACGCTGTAACACATACAATCAAGCACATATACATCCACACAAGGTGATGCACCCTCTTTTCCATGGCTCATAGGTATTCAAACCCAGAGTTCTGATACCAAGTTGTCACCCCCCAACATCAGGGTCTCGCGAAAGCCCACCAAAATACCATTTGAGAAAATAAGATTTGCAATTAGAAAATCATCAACTCAAAAATATACATCATTTGGATCAAAAATCCCCACAGTTCAACTCTCATAAACTGAAAACATGCATTTCATACATGAATAAGCATATCGCCCAAAGGTGTACAAAACCAGCCATCACTGGCATTAATGTAAAAGTATATGTGCAAAAATAGAGAAAACAACAGCAAGTCTTCCAACACCTCTGCAACTAGGTCAACTCCCCATGCTCACCTGAATAGATTTTACAGCAAAATCCCACACCGTGAGCAAAAGCCCAATAGAACATAGACAATAAAACTATAAAGCAGGCTATGCAATTACACACACACAGGCTCAACCACATGAGCCAAAAAGGTTTTCCTTCCAAAACTACAAGTTTGCATCAGACTACCACGAGTCTCAAAAAGGCTCTATCTCATAAAACCCCACATTTTTCATCCTTCAAACTATGCATATCATCCTATCAGATATCATGCCACAGTTAAGAAAAAGCTGTAAATAAACAGTATGCTCCACTTGGGTCACACAGCCGAGGAGAAAAGATGTAAATGAAATCCTATGTACCGACTCTGCCGTACAGACAAAGGTAACAACTATAGACTCCTGCCCATTACTCTAGTCCTGAACCACTTAAGGCCTGCTGGGTAATAACAAGTTCTAAATAGAGTTACAGCAATAACGCCATTCACGGAGGCAACCGACTTCTTTTCGGATTTCCATTACCGATGGGAAAGCACCCCAAACCACGCACTTGTTTCTTTACGATTTTCCACAGTCGATAGACGAAACATAACCAAACCACGTTTACGAGGATTAATCCGAGGGACTGTAGCGAACCCACTTCGCGCACGTTTTTTGACTTCCACCAAAGAGCAATAGAAGCCCAACTCAAAACCATATACTATCACAGTACATCTATGAAAATATTTAAAAATTCACCGTAGCTCAACTACGAAAACCCACAAAACAGTTTATACAACACATATATAAATGAGACCCAATCTATCAAAATGGAGATCTAAAATTATTTCCCACAAAACGTGTAAAAGGTGAGACTCAGCCTTGCAGGTTAGCTCCAAACCTCCAAAAAAATATTTTTCACCATTTTCTCAAAACTCCTCGTTTTCAAACCTCAATTTGAAAATTATGGATACCACGTACCCGAAACATGTATACAACCAAGAAAATGCGTAAAAATTCACTTTTATCCAAAATCAAGGTTTATACATGAAAATCACATTTGATGTATTTTCTACCCGGTAAAAACACATATAATCACATATATCACCCTTATACAGTAGTAGGGTCTAGAATCCTACCTCGGAGAGTCAAGAACTTGACGTCTCAAAACTGAACAGCGTCAGAACGAGAATTCGACCAGATGAATGCGAAGCCCTCGGCCCCGATAGCAAGGATCCGCAAAGGGATCAACCCAAAATCAAGCCCCGAGCCCTCAAAGCTAGAGAGAAGGCAGAGAAAAAGGGTTTCTTAGCCTGGAAGAAAGATTTTAAACAAATATCTCCGCCACTGGGATATTTATAGAAAATAGAAAATTGCACTGTTCAATCGACTGAACCTCTGAGTTCAGTCAACCAAACTCAGAAAACTTGGTTCAGTTGACCGAACCAACCCCTCCAGTCCATCGAACTCAAGACTAGAAGCGTACTGGAATCTGTTGTGGTTTCTCAGCCCAAAAACCAACTCAACCAACCTAAACAAGATATGGGAAAGCATAAAACACATCTACACATGTAGTTCTACAACTGTAAAATATAAATCATGCATCAATACTATTCATATACTAAAGGAAACACATCAAATATATAAATAACCTAAAAGATAAGGGTCATTGTCTCACAAAACACCCCTTGTGTCCCATGAAACGTGTCGACTTAAATGAGATTAGTGTCGACACATTTCATAGAGTTTATATATAGGTGGCTTTTTCCCCCATCTTTTCTCATTCGCGCTCAAACCATTTAATATTCATAACGTCTCTTCATCTCCCTCCTTCTTTCTGTTTCTAGTCGAACCCTAGTGTCGATTCCTCACCTTTGCTCCCCCTCTTTCTCTCTCATTTCTCATCGACGATGCCTCCTAAGACGATGGGTAAGGGCTGCAAACGCCCCACCGACGAAGGGCCATCAAGCCCTAGGGCAATGAAGAAGCAGAAATTAAAGAAGAAATCGTAGACGACGGCGGTGGCGATGCCAACCACTGACATGGGAATGGCCTCCTCTTTGAAGTTTCAATTCTTGAAGTATAAGAACTTGTATTTCGCATCCTTCGCCACTCGCAATGTTATACTTGGCCGCTCTATTGATTTCTAATTTTTTGATTTAGTTGAAATGAACTTCTCTGCGTGGTTCACTGACCTTGGTTGGATGGATCTACTCTAAATCTGTGACCACCACTACCCTTCTCTTGTTAAACTTTCTATGCCCGCATTAAAATCTTTGATACTCCTAACAACACCACCATTTTGGGTGAATGGTGTGGATATCAAGTTGACCTCTAAAATGTTAAATGAATTTCTGTGTTATTGAGGGCAGACTTTTTGTTCCCTGTAAACTCAAGAGGAAAACCAATGAAAGTTTCTCCTTTCACGACACAATGAAACAAATTTTCGTTGTTGATGAGGTTGACCCTTCCAAGCCTCTTGAAACCAACTCTCTCATACTTGAGATGAGCAATTTGCATCATTTTGTGAGTCATATCTTTTTACCTCAATTTGGAAAGTTCGGTGATGTTTCCTTCATGCATATTTTTATCATATGGTGCATTCTTGAAGGAAAGAAACTCGATCTTAATTATCTTTTATTTTAGATATACTTCAATTATATTCTAGGAAAAACTCCTCCCTTCCTCATGGAATGTTCCTAACCAAAGTTTTTCGTCATTTTGGTGTTGACTTGACCACTGAAAAAGAAATTTTTTTTTCAAAGCATGATCTGTATGGTAAGTCCACCTTAAAACATATGCAATTTTTTTTGGTTGATGGCATATTGACTACTCGTCATGGTACCCCCTCTGTTAATAGAACACATCTTCCCCCCTCCTCTAGTCATGCCAATTCCCATATCCCTTTTGATGCATCTTTCCCTATTTCACCCCACACAAGAATTGATATTCCTAGTCCCTCCTCTTCCTCTGTTCCCCCTGCTCCTCCCCCTTCTGTTGCTTCTACCTCTACTCCACCAGTTGGTCCCTCCTCCCAGTAGCTTTCTGAGTTAGTCACCCTTGTTCAGGGGTTGACTTCTTCCATGGCATCCCTTCGTGAGAAGGTTGATGCGGACCTTTACGACATCAGTTGTAAAGTGTCCTCACAAACCTTGAGAAAACCACACGCATTCTAAGAATGTAAGTGGAAAATGATTGTGATGTTGGCAAGTCACTGAGAAAGAAGATGAAGCACAGTGTTGAATCCATTGTGAAGGCCAGCATAGCCATTTTGGAGCAAGCAAGAAAGGAATATGATCATTGAGTGGTCATCGCTGTCTAGAAAAACTTCAAAAAAGTGTTAAGACCACCTCTAGTGGATCCAGGATGCTTAGACCAAGCAGTTCAAGCACAAGAAAACAAACGAAGAAAAAGTTGCTCATTTGCGACGTGAGGCTGATCTTACTTTGGCAACCACCTTTGCAGCTATGGCAAAACAGGAGACAAAAGCTAAAAAGGCAACCTCTTTAAAGGAAAAGGCTTATAGGAGGAAGAAAAAGGAAGAAGAGAAGAAAGCATTCAAGAAGTTTATGGATGAACCTTGATGAGAACCCTTTGATGATTCTAAAAGGGTAGAAGGTGAAGAAGAAAGAGAATAAAAAGAAATTATGATGTTTTTGTCTTGTTGTGTTTTGTTGAAGGAGAAGATGTAACTTTAAAACATACATTGCCGTCTTTTTATGTTGTGGATGTGTTTATGGATGAAAACATTTTTGTTAAGTTTTTTTATGTGGATGAATGGCTATTGGCTTTTGAACTGATGTATGCATGAAATTATCTTGATCTTTTTTATTACACCATTTCATACCATCTGTTGCAATGTTGTTTGGAATGTCAAGTAATGCATTGCTATATTACAACCATTGGATGCTTGAGCTTGTTTGATTTGATGCCCAATTTTTAATGAATTCAGAATGCTTCTAAGTTTAATTTTTTTTTTATTTAAATTCTATTGAGTATATATGAAACACTGTTGTTACATGCCATTTGCTGTGATTGCAAAATGTGTTCAAGGCATAGAAATAAGGGAAAAATCCTTGTCCAAAATCTTCTTAAATATTTTTTAAAAAATATTATAATCATAAAAAAATGAGAGATTATTAGCCTATGGGATTTTAATTATATTTTGATGATTTTAATAATTTATTTTTTAAATTAAATTGACTTAAAAAGATTATATTTAATTATTTTCAAAATACAAGTGTTGACACTACGTGACAAATGAGTCGACACTTTATGCCATTTGTGCTGATCTTTGCATCAAATGGTTTACACTAAGTGTTCCTCTGAAGAACATTTTATGTCGACACTAATTGATAATTGAGTCGACACCTTCAGGCAAAACACGTTAGAAATTCTCAAGTGTGTTGACATAAATGAAATTTAGGATCGACACCTTAATTAATTTGCTTAAGATATTTAAAGAACTTAAAATGAGTCAACACCAAATGATTTTGGTTCGACACCTTCAGTATTGAACTGAGATTTATTTTGAGTCAACACCAAAGTATTTTGAGTTGACAACAAATGATCCTTTAGGTTCCAGACTTCGAGTTTTATGGGTTGATACCAAATTCACATGAGTTGACACCAAAACACCATTTAGGAAACAAAATGAGTCGACACCAAAGAGAAATGGGTTGACACTAGAGCTACAAGCCATTTTCTAATTCCACGTCAAAATGGGTCGACAGCAAAGATTTTTTAATCGACACAAATGTTCCTTTTGAAAAAAAGACGTTTTGGGTTGACACAAAACGAAGATGAGTCGACACCAAAACAACCAAGACTGTCAGAGATTTTATGAGTCGACACCAAACGAAGATAAGTTAACTCTAAAAGTCCCGAGGCTGACTATAACTTTATGAGTCGACACCATATCAATTTTGAGTTGACACCAAAGTTCCAGTAGCTGTTCTAACAAATTGGGTCGACACCAAAGAGATATGAGTCTACACCAAAGTCTCACTTAGAAATACTGATGAAATGTATGAGGTCGATACCAAATGATTAATAAGTCGGCACCACTGTATGGTTGAGGTAGATGCAAAAATTGAGTCAAGACCAATGATGAATTGAGTCGGCATAACCACTTGAAGAATCAAGCCCTAGATATTTTGTGTCGACACAAAATGGTTTTGAGTTGACACCTGCGACATATTTCAAATCTCGCGCTAGTTCCAACGATTGGATTTCAGAGCATTAATTCCATCTACCAACCCATCAATGGTCATTTATTTCAGATGGCTACATAAGGAGTAAATTTTCAGAATTTCAAATCTCTAGACACTGTTCTATTGCTTGAATCGAAAGCTCAAAATTTTCAAAGAAGCATTTATTGCTCATTTACTCTCACTCTTTCTTGTTCATTTATTTTCAATCATTTGTAAAGAAAGTGAGTTAGTAAATCTTTGATTCTCTCATTTATTGTAACAGAGTGTGAGTCACCCTTGATCATTTAAGAGAGTGAGTGATTCTCTTTAAAGAAGAGCTCAAGATAGTTTTAAAAAAACAGAGGTTGTTTTAAAGGAACTACTTGAGGTTGTAAAAGGTTTTTAAATGCGCTTGTGAAAATTCAATCATAGTAGATATTCTCAATGAGAGTCTTGAGGAGTGAACGTAGACTTGGAAGAAGTCGAACCATTATAAATCTTGGTATCTGTTTCACTTTTTTTCTTCTTAACCTCTTTAATTTCTTTATTGCTTTATTACCTACCATATTCGCTTGTGAAATTAAAGGATTTTATAAAAGGTTTCTAAAATTATTATTATTGTTTTAAAACCCAATTCACTCCCCTCTTGGGTTGACTGAACTAATAGTTTTCTTGATTAATGGTTATACCATCAGTTTATCCAAAAGATAGAGGAAACTCTGCCCAAAATGTTTAAGATTTATATTTATAATATTTGTTAAAGTCTAGGACGTGACAAGAAACCCTAGTCTTCAAGCCAATTAACTGAATTATGAAATTAAGATTTATATCTGCACTTTTATAAGTTACAACAAGGACCTATAGAGTAAATAAGACGTGAGTTCCTAATATAATTATGAAATTCTACCTCAAATCAGAAGTAATTTCATAAAAATATAAATTATAATTCATTTCATTAAAGAATTATAATTGTACAGTCAGCCTTATTCTCAAAATCTAATTATTCGAATTCTTGTTATTAAATACTTATTTATTCCCTTCCACATTAAAATTACAAGTACCCGTCGATTAAATTAAATTACTGACAATTATATTTAATCGACCTCTTCGAAAAATCCTTAGGACCTTTTGCTTAACTTATTTGACATGCCAGATTATAAAATTCACGTGCAGGGTTTGACACGGTCAAAACTTATAAATTTCCTCAAGGGGTATCATCAATCCTGATCATGGGACATGAATTTCGTCAATAATTAATATCCACCATATAATTAATATCGTTATCTAACTCACCAGAATTATAGACTCGTAAAAGATCATCCTCTTTAATGAATCAAAATAATGAATATCAAATATATATATGTCTAATAATTATTTCAGAATTATGAGTATAAACACTTATAATAATTATGGGGCGTAAATTAAATTATATGGTCAGTATAAAATTAATTTATCCCAACGAAGTTCTGTTCAATACACACAAAATACAATAAGTGAAAATAATTGTCGAAATAATTACCTTTTTTCGTAATCAAGATAGATCTACTAAAACACTGTGATACAATCATACCGATAGTGTATCCAATTCCATCTAAGACTGTAAATCAAAAACTTATATTCTACAAAAATTTGGTCTTTTGTGTGTAATCTGAGCTCTACAAACCAAATTAACTACTATATAGAATAAAAGATACACATTCACAATATTAAATAAATAATATAACGCATATAGTTGTTCATTAAGATTTTTATAAAATCGAAAAACTAATTTTATTAATAAATAAAATTAAATACCAAAATACAAAATTAATTTTTAGTATACAACCCTAATAGTACAAGTAGATCCAGAGCAAATACAAATAATCACATAGAGGCATATTTTACATAGTTTGACAATTTGTCTACAATCACGTTTAGCGAAATTCAATATATGGTAAAAGGATTTTAAATCACTCAGCTCTCATAAATTTTCTTTCTCTCAAAAAACATACACATTGTAATTGTCTGATAATACATGTTCATATCCATAAGAGAGAAAAAAAAATCTAATCAAATCGTACTTGTGCTAATCAAGTTCAATACTAATCATAAATGTACAAATTCACAATGTTCAAAACTCTTCAACAGTCAAATTGTTGTGGCTAAGACGTAGCTAAACGATACACTACAGTCAAGTTTATCCATCTCTAATAGGATTTAAGCAAAATTCCCAACAAGTTTCGGTAGTGTTTTTGGCTTGATTTGGACTAAATTTTTACTATTTGGCTAATTAACTTATTTTTGTTCTTCTTTTAACGTTTTTTTTATCTTTAGTCAAAATTTCTTACTTTTTGATTTCATCTCGACTAGAGAATTGCAAAATGTACGTTTTTTTGATCAAATAAAAAAGAGTTCGTTAGAAACAAAAATAAATAGAATAAAATAAGTCAATAAATCACTATCCACAATAGGCCGTAGTACTCTGATAAGCAGGGTTTCTCCCTTTAATTCACCACCTCCTATATTTACTAGGAAGCAGACTAAGAAGTTCATGATAGGAATAAAATCATAAAAAGAACAAAGGCACATTGTTTATATCATAATTTGTTAATCTTACCAACAGAGAAATAATAATTAAATATTGTTAACTATTATATTATTTTTTGTCGATGGCTCTGTCAATTCTATATAAGGATGGTATTTTTTGTCTAGATGGCTTGTCGATTTTTACAAAACTTGATGAAAGATAATTATGTATCTGAAACACTCACATGGAATATTTTCAAGGATGACGAGTGGCAATCAAAGACAAAAACATAAAGATTAGAAGTTACTCAAAACACTTGGCGACATAAGAATATTTTTCGTTAAAAAATAGTTATACGTAGTTATAGGCGGTTATCCGCAGTTTTTTTATGAATTTTTATATATAAATAGATGCAATATATACAATTTTAAAAACAACAATAATAACACTCGACATCAGCCTTTCAATTTTTTAACTTATTGTCATTTCAGTTTAAGTTGTAGGTATTTTTAATTCCCTCACATTGTATTTCTTTATTTCAAATAATAATAAAATTCTCTTTTACTTACATTCAAGTTATTGTGTTTTTTGAAGTCCAAGTTTCTTCCAGTAAAGTCCTGAAACACGGCATCAAATCTCAACATAGTTGCTTGATCAATTATTTTTCTTGTCGACCTCGATGGAAAAAATTTTATTTAGTTAACAATTTTGGTACGCCCAGTGGAACAACATACTAAGTTGGACGAAATGGTGAGCACATGAAGGCAAGACAAAGCGGTTCAAGAAGAAGTGGCCTCCGTAGAGGCTAACAGTGAAGCAAATGTCAACCAACACCTGTGAATTGGTGATCAGGAAGCCAGCTAGTCTAATGGCCAAAAAAGTTTTGGTCAGCATGAGATGATACAACAACTTATGGAAGTCTTTTCCAACCCTAATGTTGAAGAAAATCGAGAGTTGTTTCGGTAAAGATGTCTTACTATCTAATGGCCGCTTATGGATCTTTAATTTCTCAAAACTAAGTTTTAGTAAAATGCATAACATAAATAGGCATTTATGAAGCCACGTTATAGAAACCTCTTGTTAGTGATTTTAATTTGAAAAAAAAAAGTACAATCGATTGTATTTTCTATCAATTAGAATTACAGCCACTAATGGCTATCAAATTTTTTTGATATTGGTGTAATGATACAACTTTTCAAGAATTCGATGGCTCTCATTCTTAAAGAGTTTGGAGCATTGTTTACACCATAATTTGTCAGTCTTATCGACTAGGAAATAATAATTAAACATTGTTAATTATTATATTATTTTTTGTCGATGGTTCTGTCGAATTCCGTATAAGGATGTTATTTTCTGTTCAAATGGCCTATCAATTTTTACAAGAATTAATGAAAGATAATTATGTATCTGAAATGCCCACATGGAATATTTTTAAAGATGACGCATGGCAATTGAAGACAAGAGGACGACGGTTAGAAAGAGTTACTCAAATGACACTTGGCATTGTAAGAATATTTTGCATTAAAAAGTAATTATAGGCAGTTATGGGTTGCTTTTATGGATTTGTTTCTTATAAATAGATGTAATGTATACAATTTTAAACACAACAACATTAACAACACCCGGCATCAACCTTTCAAGTTGTTGTCATTTTAGTTTATGTTGTAGCAATTTTCAATTCACTCGCATTGTATTTCTTTCATTTCAATTAGCAATAAAATTCTCTTTTCTTTTTTTTCAAGTTCTTGTGTTTTTTGACTCTAAGTTTCTTCCATTGAATTCCTGAAACATGGCATTGAACATCAACATAGTTGCTTGATAAATCATTTTTCCTATCTGACGAAAAAGTTTTATTTGGTTAACACACATAGAAGAAAATGGGTACTGTTAGGAAATTTCCTAACGACACTTTGCCTCGTTTTGGTAAATTTGTGACAAATTTGTTTTCTGAAATTCTATGATATGAATACCTTATTTTTTGAAGTGTGTTTTAATCTGATTACAGGTTTCTTTTTTACCAAACACTATTGAACATGTTAACTACATTGTTGAAATTTGCATATACTGCAAAGAAGTCAAAATCGATCGATCGATCCTATGCGTAGAACGACTTTATGCAGCAACTAGGGTTATTGGGCAGCCATTCATGCTGTCAGACTTGTTGAGCATAAAATCACAAGTTATCCTGCCGCACCAAATAGAAGTGGTTTTTGGTTGGTATTTTGTGCTTGGTGAATACATGCGAGATTAGAAGCTTCAAGACGATCGTTCAAGCACGTTCATCATCAACACATCTGTGACTTGAGTGGATTCTCAAGTGGTGAAGACCATTGGTGGATTTTTATGATAGACAAGCACTGAATTGGTGCACGAGAATTTAGCAAGAAAATATTACATGCTAGGATTGTGGATTCAATCAGTACTGTAAGGGTTTCTTGTAACCAATCTTGATATTATAGTGTTTTTTCATCGAACTTAGATAAGTCCTATTGTTTTTATCCTCTTAGGGTTTTTCACGTAAAAAATTGTTCGTCTCCCTTGTGTGATTGTTCATGATTTGTTATTCATTAGTTTTTTTGATTAATCCATTCGAGCAAATCAAACTAAAGATTTTTGTTTTAAAAGAAAATATTATTTTTCAATTGGTATCAAAGTGAGATTTTTGTTGGTCCTATTTTTTTGTTTGCTTTACACAAATGGGTTACTTGAAAGAAGGTGCTTCCACCAGTCGACTCCCTCTTCTTGACGAATTCAAATATTCTTTTTGGAAAGTTAAGATGAGGGCTTTTCTTAAGTTTATTGATGAGCGTGTTTGGCTAGTCGTTACTAAGAGATATGCATACCCTACTACTGTTGTTGACGGTGAAACCGTTCCTAAGTCTTCAACTAAATGGGATAGAACTGATTTTGATAATAATTGTTGGAATGATAAAGCTATGAATGCTATCTTTAGCGGAGTCATGCAGGAGGAATTTTGTAGAATAAGCACGTGTGATTTGATTAAAGAAGCATGGGACATCCTTCAAGTCACTCGTGAAGGAACACAAACGGTAAAAATCTCCAAATTTTAACATTTTACTACAAGTTTTGAAATCCTACGTATGAAAGATGACGAGAAGTTTGACGATTTTTACGCCAAGTTAAGTGATATCATAAATGCTTCTTTTAATCTTGGCGAAAAAAGTTCTAACTCAA
This sequence comes from Heliamphora exappendiculata, assembly GCA_034768845.1. Taxonomy (NCBI): domain Eukaryota; kingdom Viridiplantae; phylum Streptophyta; class Magnoliopsida; order Ericales; family Sarraceniaceae; genus Heliamphora; species Heliamphora exappendiculata. The sequence continues at coordinate 20,347 of JAOTRH010429572.1, read as the reverse complement.
AAAATTGTTTGAAAAATTTTAGGATCTCTTCCCAAACATTTTCAACCAAAAGTCACTACAATAGAAGAAAGCAAAAACATTGATTTTGTTATAGTTGAAAGTTTGATTGGAAACTTGCAAACTTATGAGCTAAACTTTCAAAATCACAAAACTTCAAAAATTTTGGCTTTTACCTTAGCTTAGGGTTTACAAGTGATTCTGATGATGAATTTGATCTTAAGATGATGGCTATGTTTATTAAAAAGTTTAAAAAGTTTTGAATAAATAAGAAGCGTAATCAGGAAGAAAAATCATAGAAGAGATTTGGGAATGATAAATTCGGGAATTGACCCAAATCCTTTGATAAAAAGGGCCAAAAATCATAAAACCTTGGTCCACAGTGCTATGAATGCAAAGGATTTTGGCACCTTACTCCAGAATATCCAAACAAGATGAAAAAGAAGCAAAAGGTATTTATAGTAATATGGGATAACGAAAGTGAACCAAAGTTGAGTGATGAGAATGATGACGGGAATGCCATAGCCTTTGTTGCTTCTGCCCACGAGGACTCTAGTGAAACAGGTAGAGAGAAGACTGAGAGTGAATATGGTGAGGAAGAAATGAGAAAACTAGTGAAAGCGAAGATAATGAAACTCTCTAGGTAGCTTACGACAAGCTTTACAAAGAGAGTTATGTGTTGACTAAGAAGTGTGCCAAACTAGTTTTTCAACTCAAAACTAGTGAAAAGGAGAAAGAAAAAAGTATGCAAGAGCTACTGATGGCTCAAGTTAAAGATGAAGATTTAAAAGCTAAAATGAACATATTGCGTATTAACGTAGAAAACGGTAAATAAGATAAGGAAAGATTCATGTTGATGAATGATGATAACTCTTCTACAATGTCTGAGTTAGAAGGTCAAATAACTGAGCTTGAGAATAAATTGAATAATGCTAATGCCACCCTTAAGCGTTGGAATGCAGGTTCACTAGCTTTGGATGTGCTACTGAGAGACCAAAAAGCAGCAAGTGACATAACTGGTTTAGGCTTTTCTGGAACATCAACAAGTAAGCCATCCATAGGAAAGCAAAAAATAGTCCAACCAAATCAGATTATAACAGCTCCAACCTTTGTGAAAGCCAAACTAGTTGAAAGGGTGAGTCCCAAAAGAATTGAAGTTGCTGACTTCACCAAAGTGAAGTCAAAAAGTAAAAGTGTGACAGGTAAGACCACCATTCAGCATGGTGAGGTAAGAAAATCTAACTTCACTCCTATCTATCATCATTGCAGCACCTTAGGTCACATTCGTCCTAATTGTAAATTATTGAATCGAATGCCCATTTTAAATCATTAGCTTTAAACCCATTTACCATTAATGTGGAATGAGAGGTCACATTAGGCAACACTGCTGTAGGTTGCATAGCATGTCTCATATGAACTATCATTTCAAGCCTAACAGACCACTCAAGTTAAGAGAACTAGGACACAACCCACAGGGTCTGCCCTAATGAGAACTAGGAAAGTCTAGGTTCAGTCTAGAGACTTGAAATCTTATGTGGTTCAAACTGCTATGAGAGCTCAAAACTCTCACGTATGGTATTTGGATGGTAGATGTTCACGTCACATGTCAGGTGACATATCTTTGTTTGCTACTCTAGAGGCTTATAATGGTGGGTTTGTGACTTTTGGGATGGTAACTCCACTAAAAATATTGGAAAATGATCTGTTTCTAACCCAGGTCTTCCCAAGTTGGAGAATGTCCTTTTGGTTTATGGTCTAAAGGCAAATCTCTTAAGTATTAGTCAGATGTGTGAAATGCATCATAAGGTGCATTTTTCAAAACATGATTGCATTAGTTAGGATAAAAAGGGTACAACAGTCATGCATGGGGTTAGAACGTCTGACAATTGTTATGGTATTGTACCTTTGAACGTTGAACCGTGTAATTCAGCCAAGATCAATGATACTGAGCTATGGTATCAGAGACTTGGTCATGTTAATTTCAAGGATCTGTCAAAAATTACCAACAAATAGTTCATCAGAGGAGTACCTAAGTTCAAAAGCCCATCTAACCGTGTTTGTGGGGCGTGTCAAATAGGAAACCGACCAAAGCCACCATAAGAAGACTGACACTTTAGGCACCAAAGCTCTTTTGGAATTGATTCACATGAACTTGATGGGTCCGACCAAAACTGAGAGCGTAGGAAAGAGAAAATACATTTTTGTTGCTGTAGATGACTTCTCCCGTTTCACCTGGATTAATTTTCTAAGAGAAAAGTCTGAAACCTTTGATGTTTTCAAAACCCATGTCCATAAGCTTCAAAATGAAAAATCGAATTCTTTCAACACTGTTATTTGCATTAGATCTAACCATGGCAAGGAGTTTGAAAATTTTAATTTTGCATTCTTCTATGATTCTCTAGGTATTCATCATGAATTCTCTGCCTCCAAAACTCCATAGCAAAATGGGATAGCTGAGAGAAAAAATCATGTCATTTAAGAAATGGCTCATGTTATGTTGCATGGGAAGAATCTGTTAGGGCTGTATACTAAAAATTACAAATTTTATTTACTTTTAGTATTTGATTTTATTTTTAATAAAATTATTTTTTATTTTATGATAATTTTAATGAGCAATGTATGCAATATCATTTTTTTAAATGTTATGCATGGATGTCATTTATTCTGTATAGTATTTAATCTTATGTGTAGAGTACGGTTTGCATACAGAAGATTAAATTATAAGTTCTTGCAGAATATAAGTTTTTGCCCACTATTTAGAAGGAATTGGACAAACTATCGGTATGACTGTAGTACAGAATTTTAGTAGGCCTGTCTTGTTTACGGGGAACAGATAATAACGTCGTATATTATTCTGACTCGTTGGGTTAGTACACTTTGTGTGTATTGAACAGGACCACATTGGGGTAATTAATTTTATACTTACTATATAAATTAATTTACATTCCAAGATTATTATGAGTGGTTATACTCTTAATTCTGAAATAATTATTATTTATGTATATTTAATATTCATTATTTTGATTCATTTGAGGGTACAATTTTTTATGGGTCAATAGTCCTAGTGAGTTAGATAGTGGTATTAATTATATGGTGAATATTAATTATTGACGAAATTCACGTCCCGATTATTTGGGATTGACGATGCCCCTTAAAAAAACTTATAAGTGTTGATTGGACCAAACCATGCAAGTAGATTTAATTATCCGACAGTCAAATAAGTTAAGCGAAAAGGCTTAAAGAATTTCAAAGATGCCGATTAAATTAAATTATTAGTAATTAAATTTAATTGGCAAGTGTTGAGAATCTTAACATAGGGAGATGAGTTAAGCATTTAATAACAAGAGTTCAATGCAATTGGTCTTGAGATTATGGCTAGAAGTGCAGTTACAGTTCTTTAGTAGTATAAACTGTAATTTAGTATTTTATAAAAATTACAAAAACCACTGCAAGGTTTTTATAATTACAAAAATCGCTGAGGGGTTTGCATATTTGCGAAAATCGCTAGAAGGATATCTGGATCACACTAGAAATCTATGTCATAATTACTCTATAGGCCCCTGTTGTAGCCTATAAATATGTGGATAAACTGAATCATATTCAGTTGTTGTCTTTCAAAACTAAGATTGACCAGGTTCTGCCGGTACAAATTCTTGAAGGTTCATAATCCATACTACGTTCAGGAATCACATCGGGAATACAATAGGAGGTCTGCTCGGAACTTCAACTCGGAGAATCAAAGTTCGTAGTTAAAAAAATGACTGAAAGGTATTCATCTAAATTAACTATGGTGGCACAAATTTTATTTTGATTATTCGACATCAAAAAAATTTTAATCTGGAGCCTATTTCGGCGATTGCCAGTCTAGTTTTTATTTTTTGAAAAATCATATTCAAATCAATGATCTTGATAGTTTACCTCCAACAGAATCTGCCCCAACATTTTTGGGCAGAAGATGTAAACACTGCCTGTTAGACAGTTAACCGCGTCTACTTGAGATCGAAAACCCTTCACACTACCTATGAACTTTGGAAAGGCACCAAATCGAATGTCAAATACTTTCGAACATCTGGGAGTAAATGTTACATCTTTCGAGATAGGGAACAATTGGGAAAGTTGGACTCCATAAGTAAAGAGAGAATTTTCTTAGGCTATTCCATGAATAGTAGGGCATATCGTGTCTTTAATATTAGAACTTCTACTGTTATGGAATCATTAAACATTGTCATTGATGATAAAATCTTTATTATGCATTCTGAAAATGACTTACTTATTTTAGGTGATCTCAATAGCAGATAGGAAGCTAATGAACCTGAAAATCAGCCTAACCAAGAAGGAGGAGAAGAAACAGCTGAAAAGAACCCCAGAAATGTGAAATAAGGTTCTCAGTAGCAAGGTATAGAACCCAAAGGTCTAGAACTTTCAGCCAGAGTGAACCTCAATCATCCCATCAGTCAAGAACATGGAAAAGCCACAGATTGGATGCGCACTCGGAGACAAATGCGAGATGAGGTAACCTTTATGTGTTATGTGTCTCTGATTGAGCCTAAGAATGTGAATGATGCTTTACTTGATGAGTGTTGGACTAATGTTATGCATGAGGAACTAGAACAATTTGCTAAGAATAATGTGTGAAAACTAGTTCCTAAGCCTTCTGACAGAAATGTAATTAGAACCAAATGGATCTTCAAAAATAAAACTAATGAGTTTGGTGAAGTTGCCAAGAATAAAGCTAGACTTGTAGCTCAGGGTTATACTCAGGTTGAACGAATAGACTTTGATGAGACATTTACCCCTGTAGCCCATCTTGAATCCATTAGAATCATTTTTTCCATTGCATGCAAACTTTATTTTAAATTGTTTCAAATAGATGTCAAGTGTGCTTTTTAAAATTGTGATCTCAAAGAAAAAGCCTATGTTGAACAACCTAAAGGGTTTGTTGATCATTTTTTTCGTTCTAAAGCTTAGGAAAGCTCTCTGTGGACTTAAGCAAGCTCCCAAAGCCTAGTATGATAGGTTGACTTCCATCTTACTTGAGAAAGGGTTTTCTAGGGGTGGAGTTGATAAGACCTTATTCATTCTAACCCAGAACCACAATATCCTAGTGGTTCAAATCTATGTCGATGATATATTGTTTGGGTCTATTGACGAATCTCCGGTAAAAGAATTTTCTGTTGAGATGAGTAATGAATTTGACATGAGTCTTATGGGAGAACTCAACTACTTTTTGGGGCTTCAAGTTAAACAAACTGAGTCTGGTATGTTCATCTCCCAATCTGAGTATGCTAGGAATCATGTCAGGCTAGAAAACTCTAAGCATGCTCGGACCCTAATGAGTGTCACCACCAAGCTTTCTAAAAATAAGTTTGGCAAAGCTGTTGACCAGATGATGTACCATAGCATGATTGGGAGTCTTTTGTACTTGACAACAAGTATACCTAATATTACCTTAAGTATCGGTGTTTGTGTGAGGTATCAAGCATGTCCCAAATAGTCTCACCTTTTGGCATTCAATCAAACGTGTTATTAAGTATGTGAATGAGACATCTGGGTATCGAATTTGATTCACTTATGATACGACTACTGATATCGTAGGTTTTTCTGATGCCGATTGGGCTGGAAGTAACGATGATAGAAAAAGCACCTCAGGTGGGTGTTTTTACATAGAAAATAATCTTGTGTCCTGGCACAGCAAAAAGCATAATGTCATCTCTCTTTCCACAGCTGAAGCTAAAAACATAGCAGCTGAAAGTGGATGCACTCAGTTGTTGTGGATGAAGCAAATGTTGTCATATTATGGTTTTGATCAAGGTCCTATTGTGTTATACTGTGATAATATAAGTGCGATAAATATTTCTAAGAACCATGTTCAACATTCCAGAACCAAACACATAGATATCCGACATTACTTCATTCGGGATCTTATGGAAGAAGGCACTATTATCCTTGAGCACATTGACACTGAGTTTCAAAGAGCTGATATTCTGACCAAACCTCTTGACCATCTTCGGTGTGTGTTTCTTAGGAAGACTCTTGGAGTCTGTCTCGTTGAGTAGTCTTTTATCTTTTTATTTTGTATAATATTTATAAAAGAAGGGTATGGGGAACAGCCTTTAAGTTTTCATTACCTGTATCTATGCTGTAGAGTTATGCTAACTGATTTTCTAAATTATTCTCTTGAGACTCGATGCATTAACTTGTTTGGGAAACAGCAATGTCATAGCTTTGAAACATATTCGGACGTGATTCTATTTTGTACACCCTTGGATAGTGACAGGATGCCAGGAACCTCAAATCCTGAGATCCCGATGTTAATAGGTTTTTTTCACCCTCAGTTTTCCAAAGCTTACATGAAATGACCATTGTGTGACGACCTTCGTGAACTCAAGGCTAAAATACTCATCTAATCTTGGTACTGTCTTTTCTTGTCTTTGTTGTCTTGAGAAAATAGCTACCTATGCAAACATTTTATTTTCATTCGTACTAGTGCACAGTTGCCTCAAAATGCATGTCAATTTGCTAACTCATGTTTGAGAAAATGACTACCTATGTGAACCTTATTTTTTTATTCGTATTACTGTGAAAGCTGCATTTCCAAGCATGAATAGATGTTTTGTTTTGTTTCTGGAAATGACTATCTAACCGGACCATGCTTTTTCGTTCGTGTTAGTGTGACAGCTACCTCTGAAAACTGCATTAACCTTATTTTATTTTGCTTACAATCCTTAATTAAGGAGAGTTAATCCAAAAGTCATTTGGGTCCAAACCGATATGAGTTAATGTGAAGTTTAACTTCTGACGAGTGTAGGTGACTTAGTAACATTGATCCTCAATATGATTTGAACCAAAAATCTAAACACATTTCAAGTCACACACTCACTTGGTTTCATAGAATTCAATCTGGATATATTTCCTGGCAAATATGATATTGAAGTATCTTAAATTTATTGAGCATATATGGTTTTAAGTGATTGAATATCGTCTATTCAGTTAACTGATTCATTGCTCGGACTGGTAATCCCTTCTTAATCTCTATTCCTCCTCTCTATTCAAAAATATTTTTTTTCAGTGTTTTTGGGAGTGTCTTTGTTTCTTTTGAGTTTATCTCTGTCAGTGTTTCTTTGTCCTGTGCTACTGTTTAAAATTTTCCTAGTCTGTGTTTCAAAATCTTGAGTCAAGTATACAACCGCTTGATAAATTAATCGATCTATTTTTTGAACAGTCGAAGCTCACTCTCGGTTTCTCAACTCAGTTGCACCAAGTGTATCATCACTCAAAAGACCAATCAATCGGTCTATCGAGTAGTCTATTGCCCCTCTTTGTATCTCTGTCCACAACACCAAAGTACCCAGACCTATCAAAGACCGATCAATTGGTCTTTTGATGGATCAACCGATCTGTGCTTAATCAAAAAAAATTGGTATGTGCGATCTGGGGGTTTTTATTTTGCGACCTAGGGTTGGCTCTTGCCATTCTCAACTCTTCCATCTCATCTCTATGCTGCGTCTCTCTCTCTCTCTCAAGCTTGGTGTTTGGGCTTGCTCCACCTCTCGAATCATCTTCTCTTGCCTGTAAGTGCTCTTTCCCTCTCCTTTTGTCTTTCTTTTTGGTTTAATTTCTTTTGTGTTATATATATATATCTTTTGTTTGTTTTTTTTTTGTCTCTTTGTCTTCCTTTTGTTGGTCGTGTGTGTGTTTTGCCCATTAGTGTTCTATTTCTACCTTCTTGTTGGACGGATGTGGGTGTATCCCTTGTTTCCTCTTTGGGTCTATTCATATTTCGTTTTGTTTGTTTACTCGTATCTCCACCTTGTCCCTATTTGTGGGCTGCCCATTTGTGTTTTCCCGTTTTTATTTTGTCTTGCTCTGTTTGTCTCCTATTCTTGCCGAGGGATGTGTTGGAGGAAAAACTGTCAAGATCTTTATTTTTGTAAACATTTATCTAAAAAAATTAACTAGACATGCAAACGCCAAAACGGGCTCCAGATAAAAATTTTTGATGACAAACGATCAAAATAAAATCCGTGCATCCAAAGTTAATTTAGAAAAATACATTTTTACCGGTTGAATCTTCAACTACGATTTGAATCCGAGTTGAATCTCCTGTCAAATCTTCTACTGTATTCCATTATGCGATTTTCGAATATTATGTGAGTTATAATCCTCCGAGAACTCGTATCGGTAGAACCTGGACAGCTTTATTCTTATAAGACAAGTTATGAAACTAGTATAGCTTACCCGCATATATATAGGGCTATAGCAGGGACCTGAAAAGTAATTATAAGTAAAACTTCCAGTGAAACACAGACACGTATCAATAGTTTCTGCAATTATAGAAAAACAGCAGCTGTTTCTGTAATTTTCATAAAATACTGAATTATAGTTTACACTACTAAAGAACTATAATTCACTCTGACCTATAATCTCAAGACCATATAGCATTTAGCTCCTGTTATTAAATGCTTACCATTTCTCCCGTGTTAAGATTTTCGATACCTGCCAATTAAATTTAATTACTGACAATTTAATTTAATCAACATCTTGATACTCCTTAAACTCTTTCGCTTAACTTATTTGACCGTTGAATAATCAAATCTACCTGTAGAGTTTGGCCTGGTCAAGACTTATAAGCTTCCTTAAGGGAGTATCGTCAATTCCAATCTTTCGGGATGTGGATTCCGTCAGTAATTAATATTTATCATATAAATAATACCGCTATCCAACTCACCAGGAATATGGACTCATATAAGATCGCACCCTCTAATGAATCAAAATAAGAAATATTAAATATATGCAAATTAATAATTATTTTTGAATTAAGAGGATAAGCACTATTCATAATAACCTTAGGGTGTGAATTAATTTATATAGTTAGTATAAAATTAATTACCCAAAATGTTCCGTTCAGTAGATATAAAGTGTACTAACACAGAGAGTCGAAATAATAGACAACGCTATTATCTGTTCCCCATAACCAATACAGATCTACTAAAATTCTGCGCTACAGTCGTACCGATGATATGTCTATTTCCATCTAAATTGTGAACATAAAACTTATATTATGCAAGAACCTAAAATCTGATCTTCTATGTGTAAGTCGTACTCTACACACCAGATTAAATATCATACAAAATATCATACATCCATGCATAACATTAAAAAATTGATACACATATATTGCTCATAAAGATTCTCATAAAATAAAAAATTAATTTTATTAAAAAATAAAATTAAATACTAAAAACATGATTTGCAGTATACCAACCATAACAATCCTCCACTTATATTTAAAATCATGCTGCCATACATCTGACTCCTATGCCCTCTACATGACTATCAAAAGTCTTATTCAGTAAGCTATTTGTAAAAAGATCTGCAAGGTTGTCTCCTGATGCAATATTGGTCACAGCAACATCACTTCTTTATACAATTTCTTGTATCATGTGATATTTACGCTTAATGTGCTTACCTTTCTTATGGACCCTTGGCTCCTTCGAGTTTGCAACCGGTCCACTATTGTCACAGTAAAGTGTAATAGCCGACTGAACTGATGGTACCACCTCTAGATTCAACAGAAAGTTCTTGAGCCAAACGGCCTCCTTGGCTGCTTCAGAAATTGCCACATACTGGTCTCCATGGTAGAATCAGCAATGCAGGATTGCTTAATACTCCTCCAACTTATATCTCCACCTCCTAATGTAAACATATATCCTGAGGTAGACTTACGAAAATCCCTGTCAGACTAAAAATCTAAGTGTGTGTACCCCAAAGGTACTAGACTGTCTGCCTGATAAACTAACATATAATCCTTAGTCTTTTTAAGTACTTGATTATATTCTTTACCATAGTCCAATGCTCCTGTCCTGGGTTAGACTAATATCTGCTAATCATGCCAATGGCAAAGTAGATATCGGGTCTAGTGTAAAGTATAGCATACATGAGGCTTCCTATTGTCGAAGCATGAGGAACCGCCTTCATCTTCTCTATCTCATCGGGTGTTTTAGGACATTGATCCTTGGATAGAATGATTCCATACCTGAAAGGGAAAAATCCTTTCTTATAATCCTGCATGCTAAAACGAGTAAGGATATCATCAATATATTTTGCTTGTGATAAGCCCAACATCCTTTGTTTTCGATCTTGCACAAGTTTGATCCCAAGAATGTAACTGGCTTCTCCCAAATCCTTCATATCGAACTGCCCAGATAATCATACTTTAACTGTAGATAATGCATCCACGTCATTTTTGATGAGCAAGATATCGTCTACATAAAGTATTAGGAAGATCACCACGCTTCCGTCACGCTTCCGTCATGCTTCTTATATACACAGGACTCATCTGGACGTTGATCAAAATCACAAGATTTAATGGCTTGATCAAACTGAGTGTTCCAAGATCTCGATACTTGCTTAAGTCTCTAAATGAATCTCTTAAACTTACACAACATGTGTTCCTGACTATTTGCCATGAATCCATCTGGTTGTATCATATAGATACACCCATTAAGACTTCCGTTAAGGAAAGCTGTCTTGACGTCCATTTGCCAAATTTTGTAATCGAAATGAGCGATAATTGAAAAGAAAATCTGGATAGACTTAAGGATAGCTACTGGGGAAAAGGTTTTCTCATAATCGATCTTTTCTTTCAGAGTGAACCCTTTAGCGGCAAGCCAAGCTTTGAAGGTTACGATCTTCCTGTCTGCTCCTCTCTTTCTCTTGTAGATCCACTTGTATCCAATGGGTTTTATCCCTTCGGGTGGTTCTACAGGTTCCCAGACCTAATTGGAATACATAAATTTCATCTCTGAATTCATAACCCTTTTGCCAAAGATCTGCATCTTTGTCTTGAAGTGCTTCATTGTAATTACAGGGCTCGGTATCTAGTTCTGCTGGGATCTTGTCAAAGACTCTTCTATAAATATATACCGATTAGATTGATGAATAACCCTCCCACTACGACGAGGCACTACATGTGTCTGTGTACTAGTAGTAACACGCTGTGCAAAATCAGAACCCTATGCATTAGCACCCTGTTCTTGATTTACACGTCTTCATAATCCTCCCACTACGACGAGGTAATGGGATATCAGTGACTTGTTCTTCCGTTCTACTGGTATTTACCCTCAGTTCTTCTAGAACAATATTACTTTTGGGCCTATGATCTATAATATAATCCTCTTCAAAGAATCGGGCATTTGTGCAAATAATGACCTTATGATCCTTAGGATTATAAAACAGACCACCATTCATTCCCTTGGGATACCCTACAAAGAAATACACTTCTGTCATCGATTCTAACTTACCCACATTCCCTTTTAGCACATGTGCTGGACACCCCCAAATCCGAATTTGTTTTAGACTAGACTTACACCCAGACCACAATTCTGTAGGAGTAGAAGGTACTGACTTAAAATGTACTAAGTTCAAAATATAGGCCGCTGTATATAAAGCGAGTCCCGAAAACGAATCGGGTAAACATGAATAACTCATTATGGACCTTACCATTTCTATAAGAGTCCTATTCTTTTTTTTTTGTTATACCATTCTACTGCAGAATGCAAGGTGCAGTCAATTGGAATGTAATCCCCTCTAATAATAAATAGTCTTTAAACTCCCCAAATAGATATTTCCCACCACGGTCAGATCGTAGTGATTTGATACTTTTACTCAGAAACTTCTCTGCCTCCACCTTAAATTCTTTAAATTTCTCAAAACATTCAAACTTACGGTGCATTAAGTAAATGTATCCATACATTTAATCATCAATAAAACTATAAAGTACTCAAAACCATCTCTATCCTGATTTGTCATAGGACCACGCACATCAGAATGAACCAGCTCTAACGGTTCTTTAACTCTATAACCTTTGGCCAAAAAGGACCTATTGGTCATTTTACCTTTTAAGCAAGATTCACAGACTAGAAGTGCCTCCACTTCTAATGAACTCAAAAGTCCATCTGCTACTAGTCTGTTTATCATTTTTAGATTAATATGACCCAAGGGTAAGTGCCAAATAAACCTTTGGTTCATTAAAAAAATTTTCTTTTATATGATAAATTAGATGTGTTATTCATTTTAGTCAATTGTGATTTATGAGATATTTGAGTAATAATATAAAAATTATCCGCCAATGTACCAGAACAGATAACCCATTTATTATCCTTAATAACTACGGAGTTATTAAAATAAACCAAATATCCGTCTTTAGCCAATCTAAAAACGAAAACTAAATTCATTCTAATAGTATGTACATAAAGACAATCTCTCAATATTAAAATTCGATCTCTACCAAAACTAAGAGTAACATCTTCTACTGCATCTGCTGTTACCTTTGTATTATTGTTCATATGTAGGTAAATCTCTCCATCACTAAGTTGTCGAATTTCTTGGAACCCTTGCAATGAATTGCAGACATGATTAGTAGCTCCCGTATCTACACACCAGGTACCGATAGATAACATTGGTAAACATGTTTTCACAACCAGTGAACAGCAATTATCTTGTTTGTTCTGCATGTTGAGAAATACTTGACATAGCATTTTCTAGTACCGGGTCTGGTTGCAGTGAAAATATTTTTCTTTCGACTTTTTCACACCAGTCCATAGCCCACTAACTATCCTGAAAATCGTATCTCCCTGTTTCTGAACCTTTTTCTTTTTCATGCCTTTCGGTCCAGATGAAGAACCTTTTTCAGAGGCAAACACATTTTCTGATATTGAAGAAATACCATTTGTAGTTAAAACTATATTCAAATTACATTTTTATTCAACAAATTCAGTCTTGTAAGTTTGTTTTCTTGGAGTATAGAAGCGAGTGGGTTAAAATCCATTTTAATCTTAAGAATTACATAATTAAAAAAATTCGTTAATAATGATGAGTAAAATTTTGAATTTATTTTAATTTAATTTTTTCTAGTATTTTAAACTTAATTCGCCAACAGCCTAGTAATATGAGAATAGCATGTCTCGATGGAAAGACTTCTACTATCCTTCATAAGACAAGACATGCCAATTCTTTTTAATTTTACTATCTAGACAATTGATTATGCCAAGTAAAATTAAATAGCTGACATAGTTTCGCTCTAGTATATAATTGTAGTGACTCAGATGGAGATGATACTATTATATACAGCTAAGTGTTAACCATCACCTAATTCCAAATCAATCGCTTCGCAATGAACCCTTCAGATAGATAAATGACCTACACTAACAATTATCCAGAATTATCCATAAAGAAAGTTTGTACTGGTAATACCGCAATTAATCTGTCCGATGGGAAGGAAGGACTTACTACCAACACGCAAGATTTAATTACATCACCTATAAACTGGTGATGAAAATCGCAGAATTTATCTGTAAATAAATTTCATCTTCCACTTAGATTTTAAAATATTTTTTAGGATTATAAAAATTTATTTAATTAAAATAAATTTATTAATTTTAAAAATCTCACGATCTGAAAAAATTAAATATCTTTGTGTGCACGATTCTAAAAATTATAGTTTATCAAACTATCTTTTTGTGTTTAAATGCATAACACATAAAATTTAATAAATGCACAATTTTTTCTTTAGATTTTCAGTTAAGGTAGTGATTAAAGATATTTATTTATTTTATTTTTTGTTCCATATTTTTTGAAAAATAATAATTTATTTTGATTAAATATTTTTTTTTAATTAATTCAAAAATTAAGATTAATTTTCACGTTTTTTTAAGATATTCGATTAAAAAAAACACTTTAAACGTGATATTTTGTAAAAAATAAAATATCTAAAAAAAATTATTTAATTAAAATTAATTAATTAAAAAAATATTTTATTTTATTTTTCATTACAAAATATTTTAATTAAAACCAAATTTTTGAATTATCTGAAAAAATTAATTGGACGGGCAAACGCCAAAACAAGTTCAGATAAAAAATTTTGATGACGAACGATCAAAATAAAACCCGTATATCCAAAGTTAATTTAGAAGATTACCTTTTTACCAGTCAAATCTTCAACTACGATTTAAATTCGAGTTGAAGCTCTTGTCAGATCTTCTACTGTATTTCTTTATTCGATTTTCAGATATAGTGGAGCTATAATCCTTCGAGAACTCGTACCGACAGAACCTGAACAGCTTTAGTCTTATAAGATAAGTAATGAAACTGGTTCAGTCTACCCGCATATATGTAGGGTTATAGAAGGAACCTAGGAAGTAATTATTAGTAAGACTTCCAGTGGAACACAGACACGTATCAGTAGTTTCTGTAAGTAAGCAAACCTCATAACGGTATCTGCAATTATGAAAAATCAACAGTGATTTCTGTAATTTTCAAAAAACACTGAATCACAGTTCACACCACTAAAGAACTATAATTGCACCATGACTCATAATCTCAAGACCATATATCATTGAGCTCATGTTATTAAATACTAACAATTTCTCCCACATTAAGATTCTCGATACCTGCCAATTAAATTTAATTAGTAACAATTTAATTTAATCAGCATCTTGATATTCCTTAAACCCTTTCGCTTAATTTATTGACCGCCGAATAATCAAATTCACCTGTAGAATTTGGCCCAGTTAAAATTTATAAGTTTCTTTAAGGGGGTATCGTCAATCCTGAACTTTCGAGATGTGAATTCAATCAATAATTAATATTTACCATATAAATAATATCGCTATCTAACTCACCGGGAATATAGACCCTTATAAGATCGCACCATCTAATGAATCAAAATAACTAATATTAAATATATGTAAATCAATAATTATTTTAGGACTAAGAGGATAAGTACTATTCATAATAATCTTGGGATGCGAATTAATTTATATAATCAGTATAAAATTAATTACCTCAAATGTCCTATTTAGTATTCACAAGGTGTACTAACACAGAGAGTCGGAACAATAGACGACGCTATTATCTGGTCTCCGTAACCAATACAGGCCTACTAAAACTCTATACTACAATCGTACCGATGGTATGTCCATTTCTATCTAAACTGTGAACATAAAACTTATATTCTGTAAAAACTTAAAATTTAATTTTCTGTGTGTAAACCGTACTCTACACACTAGATTAAATACTATACAGAATATCGAACATCCATGCATAATATTAAAAAAATGATACACATACATTACTTATAAAGATTCTCATAAAATAAAATTTTAATTTTATTAAAAAATAAAATTAAATACTAAAAACATGATTTTCAATATACCAACCTTAACAGGGTATCCTTGCTTCTCCACTTATTTTGTGTTAGATTGATCTTGTTGATTGGGGTTTATAACTCTAGATTTAGGTTCATCTTATGGCACCTAAACCTAAGACCAAACCATCTGGGGGTAGTCTTTCCGCTGGGATTGAACGTCGTTTTCAATCTAAATCCGGTCTAGCTCAATTTCAAAAAATATTCCAAAATTGGTCTGTCAAGCTTGAGAAGAATGTGGTTCTCCGATACTTTCCCAGAGACCTCATTATCTACATCTTTTTGGACTCCAACTAGAAGGCTCTCATTACCTTCGATCCTTCCCATTCGATTAATCTTACCTTGGTTTGAGAGTTTTACAACTCTCTTACAGAAAACGAGAATAGGTATGAATCGTTCTTCGGTCATGTTAGGGGTTTCTACTTCACCTTGACGCCGAGCCTTGTTGCATCTTGGCTCGGTATCTAGAGTTGTCCTGGTGCGCCTAATTTTCCTCTGCCCATGGTCTTTCCCTTCGACACATTTGATTATGAACCGATTGCATCTGATCTTTGTGGGTAACCCTGATCGTGGATTGATGGGACATTGATCCCCCAACGCAATCTTATGGCATCTTATCGGCTCCTAAATCTTATTCTCCGTGCCAATGTTGATCCCAAGGGTCACTCCTCCGAGATATCCCAACAACATGGGTATCTCCTGTGGGCCATTGCTCATAGAAAAGAGGTTGATGTCATTCTTCTTCTCTTTCGAGTGATAGTTCATGTTGTTGGGGGTAAGGTCACATTGGGCCTTCTTTTTGGTTATCTAATCACTCAATTTCTTCGGTCTCATCATGCCCTGGAATATGAGTATGGCACACATCCTGAAGACACCCGCTTTTTGTCCAAACCTATCACTAAAACCACTGTCAAACAGAGTGCCTCTCATATTCCCAAATCACAATATGAGGCATGTCCTTCGAATGTTGGGGCTGTTGGCAAGGATGCAAACGACACCGAGGAGTTAAGTTTGGATCCGGATGTGGATCTTCCTAAGGAAGAGGATCTTTCTAGTTGCCTAGAGCGTGTGGAGGAGGAGCTGAGCTTTCTTCGCACCGATGTTCAAAATATGCTCCGAAAACAACATGAGATGTGGAAAAAACAAAAGGAGTTCCACTCCTACTTTTATTCTCGTTTTCCCCCTCTTTAGCTTCTCTGTTCCTTTTTTGTTGTATGCACAGTTTGGGTAGCCATTGGGTTTTTGGTTGTTCGTTTGGAAAGTAAACTTTCAGATATTTTATTTGGATTGATGAACATGCGGATAGGTACTCATTTTTGGATGGATCAATTGTTAACTACTTCTTTTTGGATGGCACAATTGTTAACTAATAACTACATATTTTTTGGATTGATCAATTGTTCACTGCATCTTGTTTTGGATGGATATACTTCTCTATACCATGATTTTGATCTTCCATGCTTAATTTTTTTGTTGGCCAATTCAGTGCTAATAGGGGGAGAATCATTGAGACTTTGGATGAATTGTGATAGCTAGATAGATATTAGAATTATAATTTGAGAGAATAGCTATTTGTGAATTGCTAGATAGATTGAATTGAAAATGTTCTTGGATTGTGAGCAGTTAGTTGGTTAACTCTGTTGTTTTATGATTGTTAGAGGTTTGTCACAAAATTGCTAAAAGGGGAGATTGTTAGGAAATTTCCTAACGACGCTTTGCCTCGTTTGGAAAATATATGAAAAATTCGTTTTTTGAAAATTCTATGATATGAATACCTTGTTCTTGGAAATGTGTTTTAATCTGATTACAGGTTTCTTTCTTGCCAAACACTGTTGAACCTGTTGACTACGCTGTTGAAATTTGCATATACCACAAAGCAGTCAAGACCGATCGATCGGTCTTTTTGACTGATCGATCGGTTCTGTGCGCAGAATAACTTTATGCAGCAACTAGGGTTATTGGGCAGTCATTCATGCAGTCAAACTTGTTGAGCAGAAAATCACAGGTTATCCTGTTGCACCAAATAGAAGTGATTTTTTATCGATATTTTGTGCTTGGCGAATACATGCGAGATTAGAAGTTTCAAGAAGATCATTCAAGCACGTTCATCATCAACACATCCGTGATTTGAGTGGATTCTCAAGTGATGAAGACCATTGGTGGATTTTGACGGCAGACAAGCACTGAATTGGTGTACGAGGATTCAGCAAAAAAAGGTTACAGGCTAAGATTGTGGATTCAGTCAGTACTGTTAGGATTTCTTGTAACTAATCTTGATATTATAGTATTTGTTTATCGGACTTGGATAAATTCTATGATTTTTACCCTATTGGGGTTTTTCACGTAAAAAATCACATGTCTCCCCTGTGTGATTGTTCGTGGTTTGTTATTTGTTAGTTGTTTGATTAATCCATTTGCGCAAATCAAACTAAAGATTTTTGTTTTAGAAGGAAAAATTGTTTTTGAGGTACATCAACGACAAATCTCTAATTTATATTCTTGCATGGCTGGATTTAGGTTTCTGGGGGTTATTGTGCATCCTTTCTTCAGTACAAATAGACTGAGATGATACTTTGCAACAAACTACTACATTAGAGTTAGAGCGATGCATTGACCTGTTTTTTCCAGAAGCTCTATCAAAATTCAACATCTGTCGCTTTGCATTTAATGAAATGGAATGTCATTTGTGCATATATAGAACTTCTAAACCTGCTATAACTATAAGTTTTGAGTATCTTCCCTATTCTTTGTACATCCTAAGCTTACTCCAAAGGGCTTCTACTAGCTCTACCATATATATACCAATGAGATACCATGTAATCCCTGCTAAAATTACCTGTAACCAGGAGCTGTTGACAATGTGTAATGCGAACGAGCCCCCAATATGCTCTTCCAATCTGCCACTCGAACCTTCCTGTAATTGTAAACGAACTATAGTTGCTGCAATTGTTGCCGTTGCCATTGGAATACCCCAAACAAAAGGATTTCTGCTGTTTTCTTTGTATATGATAAGATCTTTGGTATCTGTTTCGTGGACGTCCTTCAAAGGTGCAGACTCTAACGCAGCTTGGGAGCCAGAGATATTCCTAGTTGCTGGTGGCAAAACTAGAGTTGATGGTACCCAGTAAGCATCATCGTATATATAATTTGATGGGATCCGAGCAATTGGTTTTGCATTGTCTGTTGCATGTTTTCTAGCCACGACAGCTTCTTGGAGCTTCTTGATGTTTGGTTCCGTCCATTTTTTGCCACTCCGTGTCAATTTTTTGCCAGTTTCTTTGGTATGTCCTCCTGAACCGGGTGAATGCCAGTAGAACCAATTTGAGATTGACCTGATTGTTTGAATAGCTGAGTTTCTTGCTTCTCTTTGGGAATCTGATTCCTGAAATAAACACTTCATGGGTGGTGCTTAGTGCAAGAAAGAAAAAATTGTACTATTGGAAAAATAGATAAGAAAATATGCTAACCAATGTCATAAAAGACAATACAAGACTTACACAAGAACTGTTATTTCCTAGCCTATATTTTTTAGATGTATAGAATGAAAAGCAAATTAGCCCAAGTAATTAGTCTGTGGCACATATATGGAAAAAAAATCAGATAGATATTTCGAACTGATTAGTTTTACTAACAATATATACAATTAATGTTTTGCCTGTGCCATGCTTAAAAACGTTTGACCGAAGAAAAGAAGGGTTAAAAGATTTGATGAAATTAGGAAGTTATTTCCACAAAAATCAAAAAGGCTCAACAAATGTTGCTATCTAATGACAGAACTTCAGGCAGGGCAGGATGAAAGTATGCCAGAAACTTGTGAAACAAAACTTCAAAGCTATTTGAAGCATTTACCGTGGACTGTCCTGCAGAAGCTTCTTTATTCATGGCATCCTGAACCCTACCCTGAAATTTCTCCACATCCACGAAGATATTTGAGACACGTGTACCCACTGTATTGCCTGCACCAATCCTGACACTCCCGCGTGGCTGCTTGGACATTAGGAATTCTAAGGCAGCCAGGTTGGACCTCTCCACAATCCTTTGTTCAGGTCAACCACAAAATAGTTAAATGGATTAATAAAGAAATAGATTGAGAGGCAGAGTATAGACATTTTCATCAACTGGAAATGATGGCATAGATACATGCTGGGATGCCCTTATAGCATGCGATGTCATGAGCTCAGCCCTCACCTTACTCAAAGAATTACTGCTTGCAGTACTTCAAATAATTTTTTTGTTTTTTTATTATTAAAAAAAAAACAATCCAAACAAGCTTTTTCATTATGTTCATCTCTCACTGCCCTTTTTTATTCCTTTATTTTTCAGACCATAATTGTATCTTAGGCTAACATAAACACACTACATTTCTTGTGTTGTTGCTCTTTATTTGATCCTCATTAGGAAGGGATAACGTCTCTATATAAAATTAAGTGGACCATATCCCCATTTTCCAAGCCAAGAGGGTGAGGGGGGAGTTATAAAGACAAGGCCATCCCCTTTCCAATTTGAAAAGATGCGGTAGGAGGACGTAGGTTTTATAGAAAATGTAGCTTCTTGGTGGTTCTTCTTTTTCATTTTAAGGGAATGCAAGCCACTTTTTTTGTTTGAAGATGAAAGCCTTGAAAGAGAAAGTGAGGAAGTAAAATAATTGAGGAGCTGTTTGGGAGGAGGGTGGACTTGACTAAAACGGAAGCTTTGGAGGAAATTACATACCCAGACCGCACAGAAGAAGTTTTGCTAAATTTGCAATCAGAAAGGATTTGATGTCCCATCCAACTAATGATTCAACTAGTTCCAGTAGATCGATGCTCAGCATCTAATGTTTTAAGTCCAAAAACTCTTTGTGAGTAACTTTGAGAAACTAGAATAAGCAAGGAACAACATTTTTTTATGACCAGAGAGCTGTTGTTTGGGATCTCAGAGGCAAGTTCTTCAATGTAATATGAGATGGAGATTTAATCCAGAAATCCTGGAAGTGAAATGGGAAAGATAATTTTGGTTATTGAAACTCAAGACTTGATAAGAATAGTGACTTTTGAGGTTAGCAATAGGTAAAGCTTATTAGTTACCACTCTTAATTTCATTTTATTTTTCTTTCCTCTCTCTCTCTCTCTCTCTCTCTCTCTCTCTCTCTCTCTCTCTCTCTCT
>JAOTRH010429351.1:0-34266 GCA_034768845.1 Heliamphora exappendiculata | reverse complement strand
AATCTTGAAATAATTATTGATTTGCGTATATTTAATATTCGTTGTTTTGATTCATTAGAGGGTGCGATCTTATATGGATTGATATTCCCGATGAGTTGGATAGCGATTTTATTTATATGATAAATATTAATTATTGATGGAATTGACATCCCAAAAGATTGGGATTGATGATACCCCTTTAAAAAAACTTATAAGTTTTGACCGGGCTAAACCCTACAGGTGGATTTGATTATCCAATGGTCAAATAAGTTAAGCGAAAGTGCTTATGGAATATCAAGATACCGATTAAATTAAATTATCAGTAATTAAATTTAATTGGCGGGTATCAAAAATCTTAATGTTGGGAGAAATGGTATGCATTTAATAACATGAGCTCAATATAAGAAGGTCTTGAGATTATGGATCAGAGTGCAATTATAGATCTTTAGTGGTGTGAGCTGTAATTCAGTATTTTATAAAAATTGTAAAAATTAAGATGTCGATTAAGGAATATCAAGATGTCGATTAAATTAAATTGTCAATAATTAAATTTAATTGACGGGTATCGAGAATCTTAACGTGAGAAGAAATTGTAAGCATTTAATAACAGGAGCTCAATGCTATATGGTCTTGAGATTATGGGTTAGAGTGCAATTATAGTTTTTTAGTAGTGTGAATTGTAATTCAGTATTTTATAAAAATTATAAAAACCGCTGTTAATTTTTCATAATTGCAGATACCGCTTTGAGGTTTGCTTAATTATAAAAATCGTTAATATGTGTCTGTATTTCACTAGAATTCTTACTCATAATTACCCTCCAGATTCTTACTATAGGCTTATAAATATGCGGGTAGGCAGAACTAGTTTCATAACTTGTTGTCTAATACTAAAACTATCTAGGTTTTGCCGGTATGAATTCTCAAAGGATTATAGTCTACACTATATCTGGGAATCGCATAAGGAAATACAGTAAAAGGTCTGACAGGAGTTTCAACTTAGATTCAAATCGTAGTTAAAGTTTCGACAGGTAAAAAAGTATTTTTCTAAATTAACTTTGAATGCACGGGTATTTTTTTGATCATTTGTCATCAAAAGTTTTTATCTGGAGCTCATTTTGGCGTTTGCCCGTCCAGATAATTTTTTTGCAGATAATCGTTTGTTAAAAAAAAGATCTTGGTAGTTTTGACTCTAACAATTGGTATTAAAGTCATTTTATTTTTTATTTTTGGTTATCGAAGACGGATAGTTTTAGAACTGTTGCTAACTTTGTTTTGCAGGCGTTCTTTTCGATTTTATGATTGTCATTTAATCTTCATGTTTGATTGAATGATGTGAATGATGATTATTTTTTTTAATCACGAGTATTATTCGTGATAGATCGAATGTGAGCTTTCGGGACATATGATCGATGTAATAGTTAGTTTATGTTTTTAAAATATCCGTATAGATTATTTAAGAATAGGTTAAACATGTCGAAGAACACGAAGAATAGAGGCGGCACCGGCAGTGGTTCGGATTTTTACGGGCCACAGATTGCGATAAGTTTTTAATGGTTTTAAACGATTTTTTTCGGTAAGTTTTTCTGTAGTATTTATGAATAAAAAATATTATAAAAAACAAATCAAAAATAGTAAAAAAATCATCAAAATAGCACGGTTCCGGCGGCGGTTCAATGGCAATTTTTTTGGTTTTTTGGACTATTTTTGGGCTATTTTTTAAGCATAAAATATCAGTAAAATATATCTCAAAATAATTTCAAAAACTAGAAAAAAAATTGGACCAAAATCACAGCCCAAATAGGCGGCAAATAGGCCGGCGGCAGCGGCGCCCTACTGCAGCAGCTTCTAGACTATTTTTTAATTGTTTTCAGGTTGTTTTTGAGAAGTTCTTTTGATAGAAAGATTCTACCTTTCGATAGCTTTCCAACGGTATAAAACACGCTGAAAATAGAGTTCGGAATGAGGACGAAAAAGCCTAAGAAAGTTTGCAGTTCTAGGCGGCAACGCTGGTGAGCGGCGGCAGTCTAATCCAGGCAATTTTTCAGTGATTTTTTGAGCTAGTTTCGAGCAGATATTTTTATAGAAAAATACTACTTTTCGAGCTCTTTCTTTTGATATAAAGTACATCGAAAACAAAGTTCGAAAAGTGGTCGAAAAATCCTCAGAAAGTTGGCAGCAGAGTGTTGTGGCGGGCAGCAGCGTTTTTTGAGGTTCGGGCCATTTTTTCAACTGTTTGAGTTTTTCAACGGTATAAAACTCGTCAAAAACAGAGCTCGAATGAGGTGACAGGAGCCGCTTAATGGTGGCGGCAAAGTGGTGCCGACGGTGGCTGGTGGTTGCCGACGATTTTCTCTCTCCCGAGGCTGATTTTGATGTATATTCTGATATATACGAGACTGATATATTATATATTGATATATCAGATAGTATCAGAAAAGCTTGATACAACCAAGACACTGAATCAAAGGCGAACAAGGTTGAAACAGCTGATTCTCTTAGGAAAACTAAAACACCTCAGTGTTTCACTTTGATCATAAAACTGGAATATGCATATCGTGCTTATATATATATGAACTGCGTGGATGATTGCATATCTGTTTTATTTATCATGTTAATTTAATTAATTCAAAATTTTTATTTTAATTAAAATATTTTGTAATAGAAAATAAAATAAAATATTTTTAATTAATTAATTTTAATTAAATAAAATTTTTTTAGATATTTTATTTTTTTACAAAATATCACGTTTAAGATGATTTTTTTTTAATCGGATATCTTGAAAAAATGTGAAAATTAATTCTGAATTTTAAATTGATTAAATGAAAAAATATTTAATCAAAATAAATTATTATTTTTCAAAAAAATGGAACAAAAAATAAAATAAATAAATGTCTTTAATCACTACCTTAGTTGAAAAGCTAGAGAAAAAGCTGTGCATTTATTAAATTTTATTTGTTACCCATTTAAACACTAAAAGATGGTTTGATAAATCAGAATCTTTAGAATTGTGTACACGAAAATATATTTAATTCTTTCAGATCGTGAGACTTTCGAAATTAATTTATTTATTTTAATGAAACGAATTTTTATAACCTTAAAAAATATTCTAAAAGTCAAAATGGGAGAAAAAATTTATTCACAGATAAATCTTGCGGTCTCCATCACCAGTTTGTAGGTGATGCAATTAAATACTACGTGTTTGCAGTAAGTCCTTCCTCCCCATCAGATAGATTAATTGCGGTATCTCCCGTACAAACCCTCTTTAGGAATAATTCTGGATAATTGTTAGTATAGATCACTTCTCTATCTGAATGGTTCATTGCGAAGCGATTGATTTGGAATTAGGTGATGGTTAATACATAACTGTATAAAATAGCATCCTTTTCATCTAAGTCACTGCCATTATATACTGGACCGAAACTATGTCAGCTATTTAATTTTACTTAGCAAGGTCAGTTGTCTAGATAGTAAAATAAAAAAGAATTGAGATGTCTAGTCTTATGAAGGATAGTAGACGTCCTCCCATCGAGGCATACTATTATGAGGTTACCAGGCTGTTGGCGAATTAATTTTAAAATAATAGAGCGAACCAAATTAAAATAAATTTAAAATTTTACTCATCATAATTAACGATTTTTTTTAATTATGTGATTCTTAGAATTAAAATAGTTTTCAACCCACTCGCTTAATTACTCAAAGAAAACAAACTAACATGACTGAATTTTGTTGACTGAAATTGTAAATTGGATATAGTTTTAACTACAAATGGTATTCCTTCAATATCAGAAAATGTGTTTATTTCTGAAAAAAGTTCCTCATTTAGGCCAAAAGGTATGAAGAAGAAAAATGTTCAGAAATAAGAAGACACGATTTCTAGGGTAGTTAGTGGGCTACGGACTTGTGTAAAAAAGTCGAAAGACAAATATTTTCACTGCAACCAAACTTGGTACTGAAAAAAGTTATGTCCAGTATTTCTCAAAAGATAGAACAAACAGGGTAATTTCTGTTCTCTAGTTATGGAAATATATTTAGCGGTGTTATCTACCGGTACCTGGTGTGTAGATACAGGAGCCATTAATTATGTCTGCAATTCATTACAAGAGTTTCGTGAAACCTTATAACTTGGTGATATGGAGATTTACCTGCATATGGGCAATAATACAAAGGTTACAGCAGTTGTAATATGAGATGTCACTCTCAATTTTGGTAGGAATCTGATTTTAATGTTGAGAAATTGTCATTATGTACCTGCTATTAAAAGGAACTTAATTTCAGTTTCTGAATTGGTTGAAGACGGATATTTGATTTATTTTAATAACTATGTGGTTAATAAGGATAATAAACGGTTTATCTATTCTGATACATTGGTGAATGATCTTTATATTATTACTCTAATCTCTTCTCACTACAACTCACTGAAATGAATAATATATCTAATTTACCATATAAGAGAAAGTTTTCTTTTTTAATGAACCAAACGTTTCTTTGGCACTTACGCTGGGGTCATATTAATTTAAAAGGGATAAATAGACTGGTAGCCGATGGACTTTTGAGTTCATTGAAAGTGGATGCACTTTCAGTCTGTGAATCTTTCTTAGAGGATAAAATGATTAAGATGCCATTTTTGATTAAAGGCTATAGAGATAAAGAACCATTGGAGCTGGTTCATTCTGATGTGTATGGTCCTATGACAATTTCGGCTAGAGGTGGCTTTGAGTACTTCATCAGTTTCATTGATTACTACTCAAGGTATGGATACATTTGCTTGATGTACCATAAATTTGAATGCTTTGTGAAATTCAAAAAATTCAAGACAGAGGTGGAGAAATGTTTAGGTAAAAGTATCAAATTACTACGATCCAACCGTGGTGGAAAATATCTCTTTAGAGAGTTTAAAGACTACTTGTCATCAGAAGAAATTACATCTCAGTTGACTGCACTTGGCACTCCGCAGCAGAATGGTGTAGCAGAAAGATGGAATATGATTCATATAGAAATGGTAAAGTCCATGATGAGTTATTCAAGTTTACCCGATTCATTTTGGGGATTCGCTTTAGAGACAGTGGCTTACATTCTGAACTTGGTATCTTCTAATTTAGTACCTTCTACTTCCATAAAATTGTGGACCAGGCGTAAGTTGGAACCGAGGACAGAAGTCTGTTTCTTTGTAGGGTATCCCAAGGAAATG
Source organism: Heliamphora exappendiculata (assembly GCA_034768845.1). Classification (NCBI taxonomy): domain Eukaryota; kingdom Viridiplantae; phylum Streptophyta; class Magnoliopsida; order Ericales; family Sarraceniaceae; genus Heliamphora; species Heliamphora exappendiculata. Next base: position 29,099 of record JAOTRH010429351.1, on the reverse strand, counting down.
AAGAATGGTATGTTTTGTAATCCTAAGGATCATAAGGTCATTGTTAGCACCAATGCCTGATTCTTGAAAGAGAATTATATTATGGATCATAGGCCCAAAAGCAATATTATTTTGGAAGAACTGAGAGAAAATAAGAGTAGAACGGAAGAATAAGTCACTGATATCCCATTATTTTGTCGTAGTGGAAGGATTATCGGGACAGATGCAAATTAAGAATAGGGTGCTGATGCATAGGGTTTTGATTCTGCACAGTGTGTTACTCCTAGTACAAAGCACATGTAGTGTCTCATCGTAGTGGGAGAGTTGTTCATCAACTTTACCGGTATATGTTCTTGGAAGAGTCTTTTAACAGGATCCCGACAAAACTAGATATCGAGCCATGTAACTACAATAAAGTACTTCAAGACAAATATGTAGATCTTTGGTAAAGGGCTATGAATTCAGAGATAGAATCTATGTATTCCAATCAGGTCTGAAAACTTGTAGAACCACCCGAAGGGATGAAACCTATTAAATGCAAGTAGATCTACAAGAAGAAGAGATGAGTAGACGGGAAGGTTGAAACTTTCAAAGTTAGGCTTATTCCTAAAGGGTTCACTTTGAAAGAAAGGATCAATTATGAGGAAACTTTTTCACCGGTAGCCATGTTTTAGTCTATCTGGATTCTGTTATCTATTACTGCTGATTTCGATTACGAAATCTGGCAAATGGTCGTCAAGACGGCTTTCCTTAATGGAAGTCTTAACAAGTGAATTTATATGATACAAACAGACGAATTCATTGCAAAGGATCAGGAACACATGTTGTGTAAACTTAAAAGATCTATTTATGGACTTAAGCTGGTATCGAGTTCTTGGAACACTCGGTTTCATCAAGCCATAAAGTCTTATGATTTTGATCAAAGTCTAGATGAGTCCTGTATGTACAAGAAGCGTGACGGAAGCGTGGTGATAATCCTAGTACTTTATGTAGACGATATCTTGCTCATCGAAAACGTTGTGGAGGATATTATCTACTGTTAAAATATGATTATCTGGGCAGTTCGATATAAAGGATTTAGGAGAAGCTAGTCACATCCTTAGGATCAAGCTTGTGCGAAATCAAAAACAAATAATGTTGGACTTATCACAAGCAAAGTATATCGATAATGTCCTTTCTTGTTTTAGCATGCATAATTTTAAGAAAGGGTTTCTCCCTTTCAGGCGTGGAATCACTATATCCAAGGATCAGTGCCTTAAGACACTTGATGAGATAGAGAAGATGAAGGCGGTCCCTTATGCTTAGGCAGTAGAAAGCCTAATGTATGCTATGCTTTGCATTAGACCCGATATCTGCTTTGTCGTTGGCATAGTTAGAAGATATCAGTCTAACACAAAGTCCGAGCATTGGACTGCGATAAAGAATATAATCAGGCTCCTGAAAAGAACTAAGGATTATATGTTGATTTACTAGACAGATAGTCTCGTACTTTTGGGGTGCACTAACTCAGATTTTTAGTCAGACATAGAGCTTACATCAGGAGACAAACTTTCAGATCCTTTACACAGAACTTACCGGTTAAGTAGAGGGCATGGGAGTCAGATATATGGCAGCATGATTTTGAGTAGAAGTAGGAGATTGTTAGGGTTGGTATGCTAAAAATTATATTTTTAGTATTTAATTTTATTTTAATAAAATTAAATTTCTATTTTATGAGAATCTCTATAAGCATTGTATGTGTATCATTTCTTTAATGTTATACATGGATGCCTAATATTTTGTTTAGTATTTAATTTAGTGTGTAGAGTATAGTTTGCATACAGAAGATGAGATTTTAGGTTCTTACAGAATATAAGTTTTATATTCACGGTTTAGATAGAAATGGATATACCATCGGTACAACTATAGTACATAATTTTAGTAGGTCTATCTTGGTTACAGGGAATAGATAATAGCGTCGTCTATTGTTCTAACTCTCTGTGCTAGTACACTTTGAGTGTATTGAACGAGACATTTAGGTTAATTAATTTTATACTGACTACATAAATTAATTCACACTCCAAAATTATGATGAATAGTAATTATCTTTTTAATCATGAAATAATTATTGATTTGCGTATATTTAATATTCGTTGTTTTAATTTATTAGAGGGTGCGATCTTATATGAGTCTATATTCCCAGTGAGTTGGGTAGCGGTATTATTTCTATGAAAAATATTAATTATTGACGAAATCCACGTTCCAAAGGATCAGGATTGACGATACCCTCTCAAGGAAGCTTATAAATTTTGATCAGGCCAAACCTTGCAGGTGGATTTGATTATTCGGCGGTTAAATAAGTTAAACGGAAGGGCTTAACGAATATCAAGATGCCGATTAAATTAAATTGTCAGTAATTAAATTTAAATGGCAGGTATCGAGAATCTTAACATGGGGAGAAATGGTAAATATTTAATAACATGAGCTCAATACTATATGGTCTTGAGATTATGGGTCATTGTAAAATTATAGTTCTTTTGTGGTGTGAACTGTAATTCAGTATTTTATGAAAATTGCAGAAATCGCTGCTAGTTTTTCATTGTTGCGGATACCAGTATGAGGTTTGTTTAATTGTAAAAATCGCTAATACATGTCTGTATTCCACTGGAAGTCTTACTCATAATTACTCCACAGGCTTTTCTTATAACCCTATAAATATGCGAGTTGTCTAATAGAAGTTTCAACTTGGATTCAAATTTTTGTCAAAGATTCGATCTGTGAAAATATATTCTTCTAAAATTAACTATATGGTTGCATGGATTTTATTTTGATCATTCGTCATCAAAAGTTACCGTTTCAGCATTTGCCAATTCAGTTATTTTTTTCGGATAATCGTTTACAAAAATAAAAAATTTAGCAGTTTTGCCTCCAACAATTAGTATCGTTTTTTATTTACGATTATCGGGGCTATGTAGTCTTAGAACTGTGCTAATTGTTGTTTTGCAAGCGTTTTAATCTCAATCTTATGATCGTCGTTTATTTTTTATGCTTGATTGAATAGTGTGAATGATGATTATTTTTTTAATCATGGGGGTTGACGGTGATAAATCCAATGTGAGCATTTGGAACAGAGGATCGATGTAATAGTTAGTTTCTATTTTTAAAATATATGTTTAGATTATTTAAGAACAGGCTGAATGTACCAAGAACACGAAGAACAGCTGCGGTACCGGCAGTAATTTTTGGTTTTAATTGGCCACGAATCACGGTATGTTTTTATTTGTTTCAAATGATTTTTTTCTGTAAGTTTTTTGCAGTATTTATGTATAAAAACCTGTGACAAAAACATGTTAAAAACAACGAGAAAAAACACAAAAATAGCCCACCACCGGTGGCTTTGCTGGCGGCAGTGCAGTAACGATTTTGATGATTTTTGGGCCATTTTTTGGATTATTTTTGAACAAATTTTGAATATAAAATAGCAGTAAAATATACCAAAAAAACTACCTAGAAATAAAAAAAACTAGGCCAAACAGTGCATTAAACATATGACAAATAGTGGTTGTTCGGCGGCAGCAATCGGCGGCCCTTTGGGGCTATTTTTGAGATTTTTCGAAACTGTTTTCGAAGCGTTCTTTGAAGTAACGTGTGGCTGAATATTTGAGGTATTTTTTTTTTAAAAAAAAAAGCATCAAAGAAGCACCATAAAAAGCCCAAATAGGGCCTAAAACAGACGGTGGCGCACAGGGGCAGCTGCAGCAGCTTCGAGCTATTTTTTGGGCAGTTTTTCGGACTGTTTTCAAACAGATTTTTTGACAAAAAAATTTCATATTTCGATAGTTTTTGAACAGTATAAAGTTCTTTAAATACAGAGCACGGATGAGGTGGCAGAAGCCACCTTAAGTGGGAGGCCAAGCGACGGCGCCGACGGCTTGTGGTGGCCGGTGGTGGTTCTCTTTCTCGGGGTTGTTTTTCTTGCATTTTCTGATATATACGAGATTGATATGATATATTCTGATATATCAAAGTGTATCAGGAAATCCTGATACAATTGTATCACAGAATCAAAGACAAACAAGGATTGATAAAGCTTATTCTCTTCAGTGTGATAGAAACGCTTCAGCGTTTCACTTGAATCGTTAAATCGGGATATATGTATCATGCTCATATATATATGAACTGCGTAGATGATTGCATATATGTTTTATTTATCATGTTAGTTTAATTAATTCAAAATTTTAGTTTTAATTAAAATATTTTGCAATGAAAAGTAAAATTAAGTATTTTAATTAATTAATTTTAATTAAATAAAAAAATTATAGATATTTTATTTTTTACAAAATATCACGTTTAAGATGATTTTTCATAAAATTGAATATCTTGGAAAAATATAGAAATTAATTTCAAATTTTGAATTAATTAAATAAAAAATATTTAATCAAAATAAATTATTATTTTTCAAAAAATATCGAACAAAAAATAAAATAAATAAATGCTTTTAATAAATACCTTAGTTGAAAAGCTAAAGGAAAAACTGTGAATTTATTAAATTTTATTTGTTACGTATTTAAACAGAAAATGTTAGTTTGGCGAACCAGAATCTTTAAAATCTTGTACCTAGAAAAATATTTGATTCTTTCAGATCGTGTGATTTTTTAAAATTAATAAATTTATTTTAATTAAACGAATTTTTATAACCCCCAAAAATATTTTAAAAATCTAAGTGGAAGAGAGAATTTATTTATAGATAAATTCTGTGGTCTTCATCACCAGTTTGTAAGTGATGCAATTAAACCCTACGTGTTAGCAGTATGGTTTTCCTCCCCATCGGACAGATTAATTGTGATATCGCCAGTACAAACCTCCTTGAGGGATTATTCTGGATAATTGTTAGTGTGAATCACTTATCCATCTGAAGGGTTCATTGCGAAGAAAATGATTTGAGATTAGGTAATGGTTAACATTTAGCTGTATATAATAGTATCATCTCCATTTGAGTCACTGCTATTATATAGTAGACAGAAACTATGTCAATTACTTAATTTTACTTGGTAGAGTCAGTTGTCTAAATAGTAAAATTAAAAGAAATAGGCATATCTGAACTAACAATGGATAATAGACGTCCTCCCATTGAGGCATGCTGTTCATAGGATTTCAGGCTACTGGCGAATTAATTTTAAAATGGTATTGGGAACTAAATTAAAATAAATTTAAAATTTTTCTCATCATAATTAACGGTATTTTAATTATGTGATTCTTAGGATTAAAATAGCTTTCAACCTACTCACTTTAATACTCAAAGAAAATAAATTTATGGGACCAAATTATATTGATTGGAAATAAAACTTGGGTGTTATTTTAACTTTTAAAGATTACAAATTTGTATTAACTGAGATATGTCCACCAATACCTGATGTTGGGGCGACCGAATAGGAAATCAGGGCCCATCAAAAGTAACAGAAAGCTAATCAGATGGCTTATTGTTACATTTTGACTTCAATATCTAATATTTTACAGTATAAGTATCAGTCTATACCCAGTGCCTATAACATGATTATGAACCTCAAAGAAATACTTGGAGATCAAAATTGTGTTGCTAGGCAGGTGGCCATAAAGTCTTTGATGAATGCAAATATGGCTGAAAGCACCCCAGTTAGGGATCATGTTTTGAAGATGGTCGGTCTTCTGAATGAACTGGAGATCCTTGAAACTGAAATTGACGGAGAATCCAAGTCGATATTATATTGTAGTCACTGCCTGAAAGCTTTAAGCAGTTTTGCTTGAACTACACCATGAACAAACTTAGCTTTTTATTGGCAGAACGTTTTAAGGAACTCAGGCAGCTGAGGGTATTCTTAGGAAGTTAGGTTCTATGTATGTGGCTGAGAAGAATTTTTCATCTAAGCCAAAAGGCAAGAAAAAAAAAAGGTTTCGACACAGGGAAACACAAGTTCAAAAGCAGTTGAGGGACCAAAGCTGGTGTGAAGAAGCTGAGAGGCAAGTGCTATCACTGTAACCAGTTTGGGCATTGAAAGAAGTAGTGTCCGATTATTTTTATTAAGCAAAATAAACTAGGTAATTTCTGTTCACTAGTAATTGAAACATGTTTCGCGGTATTATCTACCAGAATCTAATGTGTAGATACGGGAGCCACTAGTCATGTCTGCAATTCTTTGTTAGGGTTATAAAAACTAGGTAGCTTAGTGATGAAAAAATTTACCTACATATGGGCAATAATACAATGGTGACAGTAGTTGTAGTAGGATATGTCACTATCAGCTTTAGTAGAGATAGATACTTCTTTTGAAAGATTGTCTTTATGTACATTCGATTAGAAGAAATTTAATTTCAGTCCTGAATTTAATAAAGAAAAAATATTTTATTCATTTTGGTGACTCTATGGTTATGAAGAAAATAAACATTTTATTTGTTTTGGTACATTGGTAGATAATTTGTATATTCTATCTCCTATCTCTCTAGTACTGTAACTAACTGAAATGAATAACACATCTATGTTACCATATAAGAGAAAGTTTCATTTTTTTAATGAACCAAACATTTTTTTGGCACTTACGCTTGGTTCATATAAATCTAAAATGGATAAACATACTAGTAGCAGATGAACCTTTGAGTTCATTGGAAGTGGAGGCACTTTCAGTCTGTGAATTTTGCTTAGAGGGTAAGATGACCAAGAGGCTCTTTTCGGCCAAAGGTTATAAAGCTAAAGAACCGTTGGAGCTGGTGTATTCTGATGTGTGTGGTCCTATGAAAATCCAAGCTAGAGGTGGCTTTGAGTACTTCGTCAGTTTCATTGATGATTACTCAAAGCATGGATATATTTACCTGATGCTCCATAAGTCTGAATGCTTTGAGAAATTCAAAAAATTCAACGTGGAGGCAGAGAAGCGTTGGGTAAAAATTTTAAAGCACTACGATCTGACCGTGACGGAGAATTCCTTCTTTGGAGAGTTTTAAGGATTATCTATCATCTGAAGGGATTACATCTCTGTTTACTACACCTGGAACTCCTAGTAGAATGGTGTAGCAAAAAAAATAGAATAGGGCTCTTATGGAGATGGTAAGGTACATGATAAGTTATTCAGGTTTACCAGATTCATTTTTGGGACTCGCTATAGAGACAACGGTTTACATTCTGAACTTGGTACCTTCTAAGTCAGTACCTTCTACTTTCATAGAATTGTAGTCCAGGCGTAAGCCTTGTCTAAAATACATTCGATTGTGGTGTCTAGTATATGTGCTGAAAGGGAACGTGGGTAAGTTGAAATCGAGGTCATAAGTCCATTTCTTTATGAGGTATCCCAAGAGAACGAATGGTGATTTATTTTATAATCATAAGGATCATGTGGTCATTGTTAGCACTAATACCCAATTCTTGAAAGAGGATTATATTATGAATCACAGGCCTGATAACAAAATTATTCTGAAAGAATTGAGAGAAAACACCAGTAGAACAGAAGAACAAGTCATTGATATCCCATTACCTCGTCGTAGTGGGAGGATTATCGGGACATGTGCAAATCAATAATATGGTGCTGATGCATAAAGTTTTGATTCTACACAGCGTGTTACTACTAGTAAACTGACACAGGTAGTGCCTCGTCGTAGTGGGAGGGTTATTCATTAACCTGATCGGTATATGTTCTTGGGATCATCTTTTGACAGGATCCTGATAGAACTAGATACTGAGCCCTATAACTACAATGAAGCACTTTAGGATAAAGATGCAGATCTTTGACAAAGGGCTATGAATTCAGAAATAGAATCTATGTATTCCAATCATGTTTAAAAACTTGTACAAACACCCGAAGGGATAAAATCTATTAGATGCAAGTGGATCTGTTAGAGAAAGAGAGTAGTAGACAGGAAGGTTGAAACATTCAAAGTTAAGGTTGTTGCTAAAGGGTTCACTAAGAAAGAAGGTATCAATTATGAGAAAACCTTTTCGCCGGTAGCCATGTTTAAATCTATCTAAATTCTCTTATCTATTGCAGCACGTTTCGATTACGAAATTTGGTAAATGGATGTCAAGACAGCTTTCCTTAATGAAAATCTTGATGAGTGTATCTATATGATACAACCAGATAGATTTATTACAAAAGGTTAGTTTACTGAAAATCATATTTTTAGTATTTAATTTTGTTCTTATAAAATTAATTTTCTATTTTATGAGAATTTTATGAATATGTATGTATATCATTTGTTTAATGTTATGCATGGATATTCGATATTCTATATAATATTTAATTTCGTGTGTAGAGTACAGTTTGCATATAGAAGATCAGATTTTTTATTCTTACAGAATATTAGTTTTACGTTCATAATTTAGATAAAAATGGACATTCCATCGGTATGACTGTACCACAGAGTTTTAGTAAGTATGTCTTGGTTACGGGGAACAGATAATTACATTGTCTATTGTTCCTGTTGAAGGCAATACTGCCAAGATTATTATTTTTGTAAAAGATTTTTGATAAAAAATTAACTGGACTGGTAAACGCCGAAACGGGATCCATATAAAACTTTTGACGACGAACGATCAAAATAAAATCCGTGCAACCAAAATTAATTTACCAAAATACCTTTTGTTGATCGATTTCTTCAACTACGATTTGATTCCGAGTTGAAGTTCCAGTAAGATCTTCTACCTTATTTCTTCATGCGATCCTCGAGCGTAGTGTGGGTTACGGACTATCGTGAACTCGTACCGGCAGAACCTAGATATATTTTAGTCTTGAAAGACAAAATATGATATATCTGATATATGATATATGAGATATCAAACTGGTTCAGCCTATCCGCATATATTTAGGGCTACAACATGGACCTGGAAAGTAATTATGAGTAAGACTTCCTGTGGAATACAGATACCTACCAGCGATTTCTGCAATTATGGAAAGACGCAGCAATTTCTACAATTTTCATGAAATACTGAATTACAGTTTACATAACTAAAGAACTGTAATTGCACTCTGACCCATAATCTCAAGACTTTCTTGCATTGAGCTCCTGTTATTAAATGTTTACCATTTCTTCCCACGTGAAGATTCTCGATACCCGCCAATTAAATTTAATTACTAATAATTTAATTTAATTGGCATCTTGTTATTCCTTAAGCCCTTCCGCTTAACTTATTTGACCATCGAATAATTAAATCCACTTGCAGGATTTGACCCGATCAAAACATATAAGTATCTCTTAAGGGGGTATCATCAATCCTAATTTTCGAGACGTATATTCCGTCAATAATTAATATTTGTCATATAAATAATACCGCTATCCAACTCACCAGAAATATAGACCCATATAAGATTGCACCATCTAATGAATCAAAACAACGACTATTAAATATAAGCAAATCAATAATTATTTCAAGATTAAAAGGATAAGCACTATTTATATTAACATTGGGGTGTGAATGAATTTATATACTAAGTACAAAATTAATTACCTAAAATGTTCCATTTAATACACATAAAGTATATTAGTACAGAGAGTCAGAACAATAGACAACGCTATTATCTATTTCCCGTAATCAAGACAGGCCTACTAAAACTCTGTGTTATAGTTGTACCGATGGTATGTCCATTTTCATTTAAACTGTGAACATAAAACTTATGTTCTGCAAAAATCTAAAATCTGATCACCTGTGTGTAAGCCGTACTCTACACACCAGATTAAATATTATACAGAATATCGGACAACTATCCATAACATTAAAGAAATGATATACATACATTACTCATAAAGATTTTCATAAAATAAAAAATTAATTTTATTAAAATAAAATTAAATATTAAAAATATGATTTTTAGTATACCAACGATAACAATCTCATACTTATACTCAAAACCATATTGCCATACATTTGCCTCTCATGCCCTTTACATGACTATCAAAAGTCTTTGCCGGCAAGCTCTTTGTAAAAGGATCTACAAGGTTGTTTCCTGATACAATCTTGGTCACAACAACATCACCTCTCTGTACAATTTCTCGCATCAGGTGATACTTACGCTCAATGTGCTTGCCTTTTTTATGAATCCTTGGCTCGTTCGAGTTTGCAACTGCTCCGCTATTATTATAGTAAAGTGTAATAGCTGACTAAACTGAATGTACCATCTCTAGATCCAACAGGAAGTTCCTGAGCTAAACGGCCTCCTTAGATGCTTCAGAAGCTGCCACATACTCAGCTTCCATAGTGGAATCAGTAATGCAGGACTACTTAGTACTCCTCAAATTTATAACTCCACCTCCTAAGGTAAACACATATCCTGAGGTAGACTTACGGTAATTCTTGTCAGACTAAAAATTTGAGTTTGTGTACCCCAAAGGTACTAGACTAGCTGCCTGGTAAACCAACATATAATTTTTTATCATTTTTAGATACTTGATTATATTCTTTATCGCAGTCTAATGCTCTTGCCTTGGGTTAGACTGATATTTGCTTACCATGCTAACGGTAAAATAGATGTTGGATCCAGTACAAAGCATAGCATACACGAGGCTTCCTACTGTCAAAGTATAAGGAACCACCTTCATTCTCTTTATCTCATCAGGTGTCTTAGGACACTGATCCTTGAACAGAGTGATTCAATACCTGAAAGAGAGAAACCCTTTTTTAGAATTCTGCATGCTAAAACGAGTAAGGATATCATCGATATACTTTACTTGTGATAAGCCCAACATCCTTTATTTTTGATCTCGCACAAGTTTGATCCCAAGGATGTGACTGGCTTCTCTCAAGTCCTTCATTTCGAACCGCCAAGATAGCCACACTTTAACCGTAGATAATGCCCCACATCATTTTCGATGAGCAAGATATCGTCTACATAAAGTACTAGAAAGATCACCACACTTTTATCACGCTTCTTGTACACACATGACTCATTCGAACTTTGATAAAAATCATAAGACTAATGGCTTGATCAAACCGAGTGTTCTAAGACCTCGATGCCTGCTTAAGCCCATAAATAGATCTCTTAAGCTTACACAACATGTGTTCCTGAACCTTTGTAATGAATCCATCTGATTGTATCATATAGATATACTCATCAAGACTTCCGTTAAGAAAAACTGTCTTGACGTCCATTTGTTAGATTTTGTAATCGAAATGTGTGACAATGGATAAGAGAATCCGGATAGACTTAAACATGGCTACCGGCGAAAAAGTTTCCTCATAACCGATCCCTTCTTTCTAAGTGAACCATTTAGCAACAAGCCTAACTTTGAAGGTTTCAACCTTCCCGTTTCCGACTCTTCTTCTTGTAGATCCACTTGTATTCAATGGATTTTATCCCTTCGGGTGGTTCTACGAGTTTTCAGACCTGATTGAAATATATAGATTCCATCTCTGAATTCATAGCACTTTGCTAAAGATCTGCATCTTTGTCTTGTAGTGCTTCATTGTAGTTATAGAGCTCGGTATCCTATTATGCCAGGATCTTGTCAAACGACTCTCCCAAGAACATATACTGATCAGGCTGATGAACAACCCTCCCACTACAATGAGGCACTATCTGTGTCTGTGTACTACCAGTAATAGGCTGTGCAGAATCTGAACTCTTTGCATCAGCACTCTGTTCCTGATTTGCACTTGTCCCGATAATTCTTCCACTGCGACGAGGTAATAGAATATAAGTGACTTGTGGTTTCTCTTTCGTTCTACTGGTATTTTCTCTCAGTTCTTCTAAAATAATTTTGTTGTTGGGCCTGTGATTCATAATATAATTGTCTTCCCAGAATCGGGCATTGGTGCTAACAATGACCTTCTGATCCTTAGAATTATAAAATAGGTCGCCCTTCGTTCTCTTGGGATACCCCACTAAGAAACAGACTTCTGTCCTCGGTTCTAACTTGCCTGCATTCCCTTTCAGCACATGTGCTGGACAGTCCCAAATCTGAATGTGTTTCAGACTAGCCTTACATCCAGTCCACAATTCTATGGGAGTAAAAGGTACTGACTTAGAAGGTACCATGTTCAGAATGTAAGTTGCTGTCTCTAAAGCGAGTCCCCAAAACAAATCTGGTAAACTTAAATAACTCATCATTGACCTTACCATCTCCATAAGAGTCATATTCTTTCTTTTTGCTACACTATTCTGCTATGGAGTGCTAGGTGCAGTCAAATAGGATGTAATCTCCTTTGATGACAAGTAGTCCTTAAACTCTCTAAAGAGGTATTTTTTACCACGGTCGGATCGTAGTGATTTGATACTTTTAGGCAGACGTTTCTCTGCCTCCGCCTTGAATTCTTTGAATTTTTTAAAACATTCAGACTTAAGGTGCATTAGGTAAATATATCCATACCTTGAGTAGTTATCAATAAAATTGACGAAGTACTCAAAATCACCTCTAGCCCAGATTGTCATAGGACCACATACATCAGAATGAACTAGCTGTAATGTTTCTTTAGCTCTATAGCCTTTGGTCGAAAAGGGCCTCTTGATTATCTTACTCTCTAAGCAAGATTCACAGACTGGAAGTGTCTTCACTTTCAATAAACTTAAAGGTCCATCTGCTACGAGTCTGTTTATCCTTTTTAGATTAATATGACCTAAGTGTAAGTGCCAAAGAAACGTTTAGTTCATTAAAGAAGAAAACTTTCTCTTATATGGTAATATAGATGTATTATTCGTTTCAGTCGGTTGCAGTGTAGGAGAGATTTGAGTAATAATATAAAGATCATCCACCAATATAGCAGAATAGATAACCCATTTATTATTCTTAATAATCATAAAGTTATTAAAATAAATCAAATATCCGTCTTTAACCAATCCAGAAATGGAAACTAAGTTCCTTCTAATGACTGGTAAATAAAAATAATCGCTCAATATTAAAATATGATCTCTACCAAAACTGAGAGTGACATCTCCTACTGCAACTACTGTTACCTTTGTATCATTGCCCATATGCAGGTAAATCTCTCCATCACTAAGTTGTCGAATGTCCTAGAACTCCTGCAATGAATTACAGACATGATTGGTGGCTCCCGTATCTACACATCAGGTACCGGTAGATAGCATTACTAAACATGTTTCTACAACTAGTGAACAGAAATTATCCTGTTTGTTCTGCCTTCTGAGAAATACTGGACATAAATTATTTCAGTGCCGGGTCTAGTTGTAGTGAAAACATCTGCCTTTCAACTTTTTCATACCAGTCCGTGGTCTACTAACTATCCTGAAAATCGTGTCTTTTTGTTTTTGAACACTTTTTTTCTTCATACCTTTCGGCCTAGAGGAAGAATCTTTTTCAGAAATAAACATATTTCTTGATATTGAAGGAATACCATTTGTAGTTAAAGTTATATCCAAGTTATATTTTCAGTCAACAAAATTTAGTTTCGTAAGTTTGTTTCCTTTGAGTATTAAAGCGAGTGGGTTGAAATCTATTTTAATCCCGAGAATCACATAATTAAATAAAATCGTTAATTATGATGAGCGAAACTTTGAATGCATTTTAATTTGGTTCCTTCTACCATTTTAAAATTAATTCGCCAGCAGCTTGGTAACCTGTAAATAGCATGCCACGATGGGTGGACGTCTACTATCCATCATAAGACATGACACGCTAATTCCTTTTAATTTTACTATCTAGGCAACTGATCATACCAAGTAAAATTAAATAGCTGACTTAGTTTCAGTCCAGTTTATAATAGAGTGACTCAGATGGAGAGAATACTATTATATACAGCTAAGTATTAACCATCACTTAATCCCAAATCAATCGCTTCGCAATGAATCCTTCAGATGGAGAAATGATCCACACTAACAATTATCCAGAATTATCCCTAAAGGATGTTTGTACTGGCGATACCACAATTAATCTATCAAATGGGGAGAAAGGTCTTACTGTCAATACGCAAGGTTTAATTGCATCGCCTACAAACTGATGATGGAGACCGCGGAATTTATCTGTGAATAAATTTCCTCTCCCATTTAAAATTTTAAAATATTTTTTTAGGGTTATAAAAATTCGTTTAATTAAAATAAATTTATTAATCGAAAAATACATGAACTGAAAGAATCAAACATTATTCTGTGTATACGATTCCAAAGATTTTGGTTTATCAAACTATTTTTTCGTGTTTAAATGTGTAACCAATAAAATTTAATAATTGCACAATATTTCTTTTAATTTTTCTGCTAAGGTAGTGATTAAAGGTATTTATTTAATTTATTTTTTATTTCATATTTTTTGAAAAATAATAATTTATTTTGATTAAATATTTTTTCATTTAATTAATTTGAAATCCGTAATTAATTCCCACGTTTTTTTAAGATATCCGATTTAAAAAAATCATCTTTAAACGTGATATTTTGTAAAAAATAAAATATCTAAAGTTTTTTTGTTTAATTAATTAATTAATTAAAAAAACTTAATTTTATTTCTCATTACAAAATATTGTAATTAAAACCGAATATTTAAATTATGGGATAATTACACTTACCTCCCATGAGATTTATGTTTACTACAGGGACCTCCCATGTGGTCTCTAAAATTGCACTAACCTTTTATGAGATTTAATTTTAACATCAATTGTACCACAACTGTTAAAATTCTGTTGAAATTTAATGAAAATCGCCCATTCCACCCCAAATTCACCATTTTCACCAAAAAACTACCATTCAAACCACATTTTTCTCCCAAAATTACAATTTTTATCCCAAAATCACCATTCCCAAAATCACCAATTCGTTGAAATTTGGGGTGAAAATAGTGATTTTGGATGAGAAAGGTGGTTTGAAGGGTGGTTTTGAGGTGGGAGGGGCGGTTTTCGTTAAATTTTAATGAAAATTTTAATAGTTGTGTTGCAATTGATGTTAAAATTAAATTTCATGGGAGGTTAGCGTAATTTTAGAGACCATAGAGGAGATCCTTGTAATAAGTTTAAATCTTAGGGAAAATAAGTGTAATTATCCCTTGAATTAATTAAATTAACAGAATAAATAAAATCAATATTTATCATTCACGTAGTTAATAATAAAAAAAAATTAAATGCAAGGTAAATAAAAAATAACTCGATTTTATAATCGAATTGAAACTCTAAAGAGTTTCAGTCTCGATCAATCTTTGTAATAAATTTTAAGCCAACCAATATAGTAAACCACATCCAAAACCTTTATAATTGTTTCCATCCAAATCTGCTGCTGTGGATTTGCGCTTATCACTGAAAATTGCTGCTTCTATTGGAGAAGGCGCTGTTGTTTTAGCTTGGAAACCGACGCTTGTTTGGACTGCTTTTGCTTGGGAATTTTGCCACTTTTTATTCCAAGTGCGCTGTTTGGGCTGCGCCGCTGCTGTGCTTTCTTCCATGAATAATTCACAAGTTAAGGCCACTGTATTTGATTTATCAATGTGCACTTGAATTCCATTAAGGCCCTGTTCGGTATTGGATTCTACGCTTTGATCATTAATCCCAAATCCATTCCAATGCATTCATGATTCCCATGATAATAAAGGCAAGACCATTTAATTCTTCTAATGATTAAATGCCATGATCATTCCACTCATTGAATGCCACGATTATTTCAATGATTGGATCCCAAGCCACTTGAATTCTCACGATAATCCCAAGCATGAGTGCGCCACGGCCATGTGTTCGTCTTTTCTTTCTTCTTACCGAAGCAGTGTTACGGCTTCAAGCTTCAAAAGCCGCCGCTTGGTGTTTGTTTAGAAATCGCTGCTTTAGGTAGTGTTTGGCAGCCCCCTTTTTTATATTTTAACAAAAAAAAACTGTTTGACACAAAAAAAAATTCCGCAACTTTAATCCTGTTCAATGTTCTTCGACTGTTCTTCATTTTTTTTATTTAAATAAAAAAATAAAAGAACCAAAAACTGAAAACATTAATATTTACATTGATTCTATGCCTCCGTAGAATTCACAATTAGTTTACCACGATCAACCCTCGTGGTTAAAAAATAAAAATTAATCATCATCTACGCATTCAATCAAATATGAAAAAAATAATGATCATAAAATCGGGATTTAGAATGCTTACAAATCAAAGTTAGCAACAGTTCTAAAACTACCCGACCCTGATAATCATAATCAAAAAACAAAATGGCTTTGATACCAATTTGTTGGAGGCAATACTGCTAAGATCATTATTTTTGTAAACGATTTTCGGTAAAAAATTAACTAGACGGGCAAAGGCCGAAATGGGCTACAGATAAAATTTTTAACGACGAACAATCAAAATAAAACCCGTGCAACCAAAGAAATCGTTGCTTTAGGCAGCATTTGGCAGCCCCCCATTTTTTTTATTTTTTTTATTTTAACCAAAAATAAGTTTGGCGCAAAAAAAAATACCACAGCTTTAATGCTGTTCGATGTTCTTCGACTGTTCTTCGTTCTTTTTTTTATTTAAAAAAAAAACAAAAGAACTAGAAATTCAAAAAACATTAATATTTACATTGATCCTATGCCTCCGTAGAGTTCACAATTAATCTACCACGATCAACCATCGTGGTTAAAAAAAAAATAATCGTAATCCACGCATTGAATCCAATATGAAAAAAAATGATGATAATAAAATCGAGATTTAGAACGCTTACAAAACAAAATTAGTAACAGTTCTAAAACTACCTAACCCCGATAACCGTTAACAAAAAGTAAAACGACTCTGATACCAATTTGTTAGAGGCAATACTGTCAAGATCATTGTTTTTGTAAACGATTTTCTGTAAAAAATTAACTTGACAGGTAAACGCCAAAATGAGCTCCAGATAAAACTTTTGACGACGAACTATCAAAATAAAACCCGTGCAACCAAAGTTAATTTAGAAAAATACATTTTGTAGATCGATTCTTCAACTAAAATTAGTTTTCGAGTTAAAGCTCCAGTCAGATCTTCTGCCGTATTTTCTCATGCGATATTCGAACGTAGTGTGAGCTACGGACTATTGAGAATTCGTACCGGCAGAACCCATTTATATTTTAGTTTTGAAAGACAAAATATGATATATCCGATATATCAAACTGGTTCAGCTTACCAGCATATATATAGGGTTACAGCAGGGACTTGGGGAGTAATTATGAATTAGACTTCCCGTGGAATACAGATACCTACCAGCGATTTCTGCAATTATGAAAAGATGCAGCGATTTTTGCAATTTTCATAAAATACTGAATTACTATTCATACCACTAAAGAACTGTAATTGCACTCTAACCCATAATCTCAAGACGTTCTTGTATTGAGCTCCTGTTATTAAATGCTTATTATTTTTCCTCATGTTAAGATTCCCGACACCTGCCAATTAAATTTAATTACTGTCAATTTAATTTAATTGGCATCTTGTTGTTTCTTAAGTCATTCCTCTTAGTTTATTTGACCATCGGATAATTAAATCCACTTGTAGGGTTTGGCCCGGTCAAAACTTATAAGCGTTCTTAAGGGGGTATCGTCAATCCCGATCTTCGAGACATAGATTCCGTCAATAATTAATATTTGTCATATAACTAATACCGCTATCTAACTCACCGCAAATATAGACTCATATATGATCGCACCCTCTAATGAATCAAAATAACGAATATTAAATATATGTAAATCAATAATTTTTTCAGGATTAAAAGGATAAGCACTATTTATAATAACCTTGGAGTATGAATTAATTTATATAGTCAGTATAAAATTAATTACCCTAAATGTCCCGTTCAATACAATCAAAGTGTACTAGCACATAGAGTTAGAACAATAGATGACGCTATTATCTGTTCCCGGTAATCAAGATAGGCCTACTAAAACTATGCGCTATAGTTGTACCGATGGTATGTCCATTTCTATCTAAACCGTGAATATAAAACTTATGTTCGGTAAGAACCTAAAATCTCATCTTCTGTATGCAAACTGTACTCTACACATGGAATTAAATACTAAACAAAATATTAGACATCCATGTATAGCATTAAAGAAATAATACACATACAATGCTCATAGAGATTCTCATAAAATAAAATTTCAATTTTATTAAAATAAAATTAAATACTAAAAACATTTACTATACCAACCCTAACAGTTCCGACTCTCTATGCTAGTATACTTTGTGTGTATTGAATAGGGCATTTGGGATAATTAATTGTATACTGACTTTATCAATTAATTCAGACTCCAAGATTGTTATGAACAGTGCTTATACTCTTAATCCTGAAATAATTATTAATTTGCGTATATTTAATATTCGTTATTTTGACTTATTTGAGGGTGCGATCTTATATGGGTCTATATTTCTGGTAAGTTAGATAGCGACATTATTCATATGGTGAATATTAATTATTGATGAAATTCACATCCCGAAGGATTGAGATTGATAATACCCCCTTAAGAAAACTTATAAGTTTTGACCGGGCTAAACTCTACAGGTAGATTTGATTATCCGATGGTCAAATAAGTTAAGCGGAAAGGCTTAAGAAATTTTGAGATATCGATTAAATTAAATTATAAGTAATTAAATTTAATTGGCGGGTGTCGGGAATCTTAACGTGGGTGGAGATGGTAAGCATTTAATAACAGGAGCTCAATGCAAGAAGATCTTGAAATTATGGGTCAGAGATCAGTTATAGTTTATTAGTCGGGTGAACTGTAATTCAGTGTTTTATGAAAATTATAGAAACTGCTGCTAATTTTTCATAATTGCAGATACCGCTATGAGGTTTGCTTAATTACAGAAATCGCTGATATGTGTCTGTGTTTTATTAGAAGCCTTACTCATAATTACTCCACAGGTCCCTAGTGTAGCCCTATAAATATGCGGATAGACTAAACTAGTTTCATAAGTTGTTTTCTAAGACTAAAGCTGTCCAGGTTCTACCGATACGCATTCTTGATAGATTGCAATCCACCATACACTCAAGGATTGCATGAAAAAATACAGTAGAAGATCTAACATAAGCATCAACTTAGATTCAAATTGGAGTCGAAGATTCAACCGGTAAAAAGGTATTCTTTTAATATTTACTGTGGTTGCACGGGTTTTATTTTGATCGTTCATCATCAAAAATTTTATCTAGAGCCCGTTTCGATGTCTGGTTGTCCAGTTATTTTTTTTTTCAGATGATCATTTACAAAAATAAAGATTTTGGTTGTTTTGGCTCCAATAATAATTACTCTCTAGATCCTACTGTAACCCTATAAATATGCGGGTTGACTAACTTTGTTTTGCAGGAGTTCTAATCCCGATTTTATGATCATTATTTTATTCATGTTTGATTGAATGGTTAAATAATGATTATAAGTTATTTTTTAGTTATGAGGGTTGATCGTGATAAATTAAGTTTTTAAAATGGAATGTGAGCATATGGGACACAGGTTTTTGATGTAAAATTTTTTAAATATTATTTTAGAATATTTAAGAATAGGTTGAATATCCAAGAACACGAAGAACATGAGGTGGCACCGACAGTGATTTTGGGTTTTACGGGCCACGAATTGCGGTGATTTTTTTAGCGATTTTAAAATAGTTTTTTTCTATTAGTTTCTATAGGCTTTATGTATTAAAAATAGCAGCAATGTAAGTCCAAAAATAGCAATAAAAATCGACAAAAACAGCCCCCACCGGTGGCTTTGCTGACGGAAGTTCAAGGTCGATTTTCTTAATTTTTCAAGACATTTCTTGGACTATTTTTTGAGCAATATTTTGGCATAAAATAGCAATAAATATACCTTAAAATACTGTCCAGAAATAATAAAAAATAGTCCAAAACAGGTGGCAAAAATAGCAAAAAATAGACGGCGATTTTTGGTGGCACAGGCGACTATTCGGGGCTATTTTTGGGGCATTTTCGGGATTATTTTAATGGTGTACTTTAAAACATCATGTTTTTGAATATCAATACTATTTTTCAAAAAAACGAGAGCTAAAACCACCACGAAGAAAGCCTAAACAGGCGGCAGGCAGTAGGCGACGGCGCTAGGGGCTGCGGCTGGGCTGTTCGAGGCTTATCGAAAGCTGTTTTTCATGATGCTTTCGATCTGATTTTTTAACAAAAAAATAGTACTTTTGAGAGCTATTTTTAAAGAAAAAATAGCGTTGAAAATGGAGTACGGAGGAGGCGACAAAAGCCACCTGAAAGCGGCTGAAGCGGCGGCGCCAGCGGCGCCTCTTTGGCTGGCTGTGGTGGTGCTGGTCCTGGCTGTTTTGTTCGAGCTTTTCTGATAAGTTTTGATCGTGATATGATATATTTGTATATCATAGTATATCAGAGAATCCTGATGCAATTGGAACACAAGAAGCTGACTCGAAAAAAGATTCTTACAACTTATCTTCAGCAGAAAATTGAAACTCTTTAGAATTTCATTTTGATCATAAAATCGGGATATGTACATATCTTGCATTTATATTCATATGAATGGCATGCATAATGTATATCTGTTTTATATTTTTCTCTTAATTTAATTAATTTAAAAATTTTAATTTTATATAAATATTCTTTAAAGGAAAATTAAATTAAATTTTTTTAGTTAAAGTTTTTAATTAAATAGAAATTTTTTTGATATTTTATTTTTTAAAAAATATCACGTTTAAGATAATTTTTTTAATAAAATCAGACATATTGAAAAAATGTAAAAATTAATTTCAAATTTTGAATTAATTAAATAAAAAAATATTTAATCTAAATAAATTATTATTTTTCAAAAATTATATAATAAAAAATAAAAGAATTGAATGCCTTTAATCATTATCTTAACTGAAAAACTTAAGAAAAAATCGTGCACTCATCGAATTTTATTTGCTACGCATTAAAATACGAAAAGATGGTTTGATAAATCGAAATCTTTGGAATCGTGTACTCGGAAAAATATTTAATTTTTTTAGATCGTGTGATTTTCGAAATTAATAAATTTATTTTAATTAAATGAATTTTTATAACCTTAAAAAATATTTTAAAAATCTAAGTGTGAGAGAAAATTTATTGACAGGTAAATTTCGTGGTTTCCATCACCAGTTTGTAGGCGATGTAACTAAATTTTGCATATTGGCAGTAAGGCCTTTCTTCCCATCTGACAGATTAATTGCGGTATTACCAGTACAAACTTTCTTTAGGGATACTTCTGAATAATTATTAATGTGGATTACTTCTCCATTTGAAAGGTTCATTAAGAAGCGATTGATTTGAGATTATGTGATGGTTAATACTTAGCTGTAAATAATTAGTATTCTCTCTATCCGAGTCACTGCTATTATTTACTAGACCGAAACTATGTCAGCTATTTAATTTTACTTGGTAGGGTCAGTTGCCTAGAGTGTAAAATTAAACAAAATTATCATGTCTGGACAAACGATGGATAGTAGACGTCCTTCCATCCTAACATGCTATTCGAAGGGTACCAAGCTGCTGGTGAATTTCTTTTAAAATAGTGGAGGGAACCAAATTAAAATAAATTCAAAAATTTACTTATCATAATTAACGGTTAATTTTAATTATGTGATTCTCAGGAATAAAATGGCTTTCAATCCTCTCGCGTCTATATTCAAAGAAAATAAACTTACGAGACCAAACTATATTGACTGAAAAAAATTTTTAGACATTGTCTTAACTGCTGAGAATTATAAATTTGTATTAACTGAGATAATTCCACTAGTACTTGATGTGGGGGCGACTGAACAGGAAATCTTGACTCATCAGAAGTGGCAGAAAGCTGATAAGTGGCTCGCTGTTATATTTTGGCTTCCAAGTCAAATATTTTGCAGTGATAGCATCAGTCTATGCCCAGTACCTATGACATGTTTATAAACCTCAAAGAAATATTTAGGGATCAAAATCGTGCTGCCAGGCAGGTGGCCATGAAGTCTCTTATGAATGCAAACATGGGTGAAGGCACCCCAGTTGGGGATCATATTCTTAAGATGATCTGTCTTTTGAGTGAACTGGAGATCATAGGAGCTAAAATTGATAGAAAAACCCAGGTCGATATCATACTCTAGTCATTACATGATAGCTTTAAGCAATTCTGCCCGAACTATACCATGAACAAGCTCAGCTTTTCATTTGTAGAACTTCTCAAAGAACTTCAAGTAGCTGAGAGTGTTCTTAGGAAGCCAGGTTCTGTGTATGTGGCTACAAAATGTTCTTCCTCTAAGCTGAAAGGCAAGAAAAAAAAAGTTCAAACACAAGGAGGCACAGGTCCAAAAGAAGTTAAGGGACCAAAAACTGGTGTGAAGAAGTTTAGATGCAAGTGCTATCACTGTAACCAGTTTGGGCATTGAAAAAAGTAGTGTCTGATTTTTCTCAGTAAGCAGAACAAATCAGGTAATTTTTGTTTACTGGTGATTGAAATATATTTAGCGGTATTATCAACCAGAACCTGGTGTATAGATACGGGAGCCACTAATCATGTCTGCAATTATTTGTAGGAGTTTTAAGAAATTAGGCAACTTAGTGATGGAAAAATATACCTGCATGTGGACAATAATACATAGGTGGCAGCAATTACAGTAGGAGATGTCACTCTCAGATTTAGTAGAGATAGGATATTACTTTTAAAAGATTACCTTTATGTACCTTCGATTAGAAGAAATTTAATTTTAGTTTCTAGTTTAATAAAGGACAAATATTCTGTTAATTTTGATGACTCTGTGGTTGTGAAGAAAAATAAATATTTTATTTATTCTGGTATATTGGTGGATAATCTATATGTCGTATCTCCTATCTCTCCTACACTACAACTAACTGAATTGATTAACATATCTAATTTACCATATAAGAGAAAGTTTTCTTCTTTAATGAATCAAACATTTCTTTGGCACTTATGTTTGGGTCATATTAATCTAAAAAGAATAAATTGACTGGTAGAAGATGGACCTTTGAGTTCATTGGAAGTGGAGGTACTTCTACTTTGTGAATCTTGTTTAGAGGGTAAGATGACCAAGAGAACCTTTTCGGCCAAAGGTTATAGAGCTAAAGAACCGTTGGAGTGGGTTCATTCTGATGTGTGTGGTCCTATGACAATTCGAGCTAGAGATGGCTTTGAGTACTTCGTCAGTTTCATTGATGATTACTTAAGGTATGGATACATTTACCTGATGCACCGTAAGTCTGAATGTTTTGAGAAATTCAAAGAATTCAAGGCGGAGGCAGAGAAGCGTCTGGATAAAAGTATCAAATCACTATGATCCGACCGTGGTAGAAAGTACCTCTTTGGAGAGTTTAGGGACTACTTGTCATTAGAAGGGATTATATCCTAATTGACTGTACCAGGCACTTCGCAGCAAAATGGTGTAGCAGAAAGAAAGAATAGGACTCTTATGGAGATGGTAAGATTCATGATGAGTTATTCAGGTTTATCCGACTCATTTTCGGGACTCGCATTAGAAACATCGGCTTACATTCTGAACTTGGTACCTTCGGTAGTAGGAAGCCTAATGTATGCTATATTTTGCACTAGACCCGACATTTACTTTGTCATTAGCATGGTTAGCAGATATCAGTCTAACCTTGAGCATGAGCATTGGACTACGGTAAAGAATATAATCAAGTACCTGAAAAAGACTAGGGATTATTTGTTGGTTTACCAGGCATACAGTACCTTTAGGATACATAGACTCGAATTTTCACTCAGACAAAGATTCTCATAAGTCTATCTCAGGATATGTGTTTACCTTAGGAGGTAGAGCTATTAGTTGAAAAAGTATCAAGCAGTCCTGCATTACTGATTCCACTATTGAGGCCGAGTACGTGGCAGCTTCTGAAGCAGTCAAGAAGGCAGTCACGCCCCAAAATCTAGGGTCACGTGAAAATTCACCAAACACCAGTTTTATGAAAATAAGTTTTCATATATTTAAATCCACCTGTTAAAATCAGAAGAATATCCAACTTGCATCTCTCATACACAGTAAATATCAGATCCAACATGGATAAATATTTCGCCCTGAGACTTACAAAACATGCCTTCCAATAGGTATATAAAAAGGAAAATTAGAAAGTCTTCCATCACCATAGGCATCACTAAATCATCTCCTCATGATCATCAACCTCCAAACTTGAAAATGGTTTTACTATAAAATTTCACACAGTGAGCCAAAATCCTATAAAAATAGACTATAAAGCTGTAAAGCAGGATATGCAATCATATAATGGGAGCGAACTCAACCACAAACCAAAAAGGTTTTACGTCATAAAATCCCAAGTTTTTCACAAACGTCCAAAACAGTTTTCCCTCCACCGCCAAGCATTTATACAATGCAAAACAACATTTTACAATTGAAGGAAAACAGTAACCAAAACGTCATTTTCGCACTCGGATCACACATCGAGAAAAGATAAAATGAATCCTATGTACCGACTCCATCACAACTTGACAAAGGAAACAACTATAGACTCCTACCCCTTACGAAATCCCTATACATCATAGGACTGGTTAGGTAATGGCGGATTCTATACGGAGCACCATAACATCAAAGCTAACTTTACGGACTAACACCGAAGGATAAGAGCACCTACCACCTTCTTTACGAAAACTATTCCGAAGGACAAAGGTACCTACACTGCGCACGTTTCTAGACTTCCACCAAGGGCAACTCGTTCCAAATACCCGCTATCCCGATACATCTAGAGAATCATTTCACAAAAGCCATCCCGTAGCTCAAGTACGAAAAATATTTTCATAAAATACATTATACATGTATTGAGATCCATCCATCAACAGGGAGATCAAACAAAAAAATTTCAAAATATTTTTTTCCGTTTTTAGCAAAACGTTTCAAAAATGAGACTTAACCCCAAGGGTTAGCTCCAAACCTTCAAAACACCAAGTGTTGAGGTTTTTATCAAAAACTACCATTTTTCACAAAATCACCGTTTTCAAAACCACATTTGAAAAACCATTCATCCACATGTCATATACTGTAATAAACCAAGAAAAGCGAAAAACATACTTTTTACCCGTAAAATAATGTTTAAATAGAAATATGACATTTTATGCATTTTTTACTCGGTAAATATACATATAATTACATAAAACACCACTATACAGCAGTAAGGTCTAGAATCCTACATCGCAGAGTCAAAACTCATAGCTTCGAATTCAAACCATGTCAGAAAAAGAATCTAATTGGTTGAACATGAATCTAGCAGCGTGAATTGCAGGGATCCACAAGCTGATCTTCGAAAACTAGGCTCGGTCAACACAAAATTGTAGAGAGAAAGCAGAGAGAATGGAAGAAATAAGCTTTCTCCAAACATTCCAGGAGCTGGAATATGTATAGGCTCGTCAAAAACCACGGTTCAGTTGACTGAAGAGGCCACTACGGTCGACTGAAGGAGTTCCAAAACTCCAGAACTCTCAAAACTGCCACAGTTCAGTCGACCGAACCCCTTAGTTCAGTCAACCGAACTGGCAAAACTTGGTTCAGTCGACTGGGCCAACCCCTCCAGTCGTCCGAACTTTAGGGCAGAAGCGTACTATTTTGGGTCTCGATTTAATAGTCCAAAAACCATCCCAACAAGCCTAAACAAGGTATGAGAAAGCGTAAAACACATCTACACATGCTGTTCTACAACTCCAAAGCATAAACCATGCATCGATGATATACATAACATGAAAGAAACATGTCAACATGTATATATATAAAAAAGAAAGCGGCACAGGGTCTCACAACTCTCCCCCCTTAAGAAATTTCATTTTGAAAATTCTCTACAAGGTCACGAGGTAAACAGATCTGGGTATCTAGCACGCATCCCAGACTCAAGCTCCAAAGTTGCTTCCTCAACCCCGTGATGAAGCCACTGAACTTCTACATAAGCAATCGTTCTCCCCCGTAACACTTGCTCCTTCGTATCTAGGATCTTCACTGGATGCTCCTCATTCGTGATATCCTCATCAACCTGTAGCTCAGACCAATCTAACATATGCAAAGGATCAGGATCGTACCTCTGAAGCATTAAAACGTGAAAGACGTTGTGCACAGATACTAACTGAGGTGGCAAGGCCAGATGGTATGCTACCACCCCAATCCTCTCTAGGATATCAAAATGTCCAATAAAACGTGGTGATAGTTTCTCGCGACGGCCAAATCTCATCAACCCTCTGCATGGCGAGACCTTCAAAAACACGTGATCCCCCACTGCAAACTCTAACGGTCTCCTCCTCTGATCCGCATAACTCTTCTGGCGGCTCTGAGCTATCACCAGACGCTGACGAATCACGATAATCTTGTCCGTTATCTCCCGTACTAAGTCGGGTCCCAAAATAGTGGTCTCACCCACCTCTGTCCAACACACCGATGATCTACATGGCTTACCATACAGAGCCTCATACGGTCCCATCCCAATACTAGACTGATAGCTGTTATTGTATGCAAACTCTGCCAATGATAGATGATCCTCCCAAGCACCCCAAAAATCAAGCACACAAGCTCTCAACAAGTCCTCCAAAATTTGGATGGTCCTCTCAGACTGACCGTCGGTCTGTGGGTGAAAAACTGTGCTGAAAGTCAAGCTAGTCCTCAAAGCCTTTTGAAGGCTCTGCCAAAAGCGCGATGCAAAGCGCGGGTCTCGATCAGAAATGATAGTCATAGGTACTCCATGTAGTCAGACTATCTCCCAAATATACAATCTGCTCAATTTGTCTACTGGATCTCTCACTCGAATAGGGAGGAAGTGCGTAGACTTCGTCAACCTATCAACCACAACCCAAATCGCATCATGTCCCACCGGTGATCGAGGAAGTCCCGATACAAAATCCATTGTGATATTCTCCCACTTCTACACAGATATAGGCAACGGCTGTAACAATCCTACCGGTCGCTGGTGTTCCACCTTTACTTGTTGATAAGTAAGGCACCGAGACACAAATCGAATCACGTCCCTCTTCATTCCCATCCACCAGAACTGACGACGCAAGTCATGATACATCTTCAAGCCTCATGGATGCACTGCGAGATGTGAATAATGAAACTCATGTAGCACCTCAGCACGGCACGATTCTGGCACAAACAGACGCCCTGAGAACCTCAAACTCTGATTTGAACCCACCGTCCATCTTGCTATATGCTTTCCACTCGCAATGCTATCCCGTATCATCTGAGCCTCCTGATCGGTCCGCTGAGCCTCTAACATGCGTGCAACCAATGTGGGATGTGAAACTACTGAATATAAGGTCGCACCTGTCACTATCTCTCCGAGTCACAGATCAAACTCCCCAACATCCCTAAGCATATCCCATTCTCGTATAGCCACAGAAGCTAACGAACCTTGAGATCTCCTACTGAGCGCGTCAGCTACGATATTTGCCTTCCCTGAGTGGTACTGTAAATCAAAGTCGTAGTCTCCGAACAACTCCATCCATCGTTGCTGGTGAAGATTCAAGTCTTTCTGCGAAAATAAGTATTTTAAGCTCTTGTGATCAGAGAAAATCTCAAAATGCTCACCATAAAGGTAATGTCGCCATGTCTTCAAAGCGAAGACCACGACTGCTAACTCTAGATCATGCGTCGGCTAGTTCTTCTCGTGTGTCTTCAGCTGCCGTGAGCCGTAGACTACAACCTTATCTCCCTACATCAATACACATCCTAAGCCATCATGCGATGCATCGCAATACACTGTATACCCAAGACCTCGCTCTGGAATAATCAACACTGGCGCACTGGTCAATCTCCTCTTCAGCTCTTCAAAATCTGACTCACAGGGCTCACTCCACGCGAACATAACTCCCTTTCGCGTCAGACGCGTCATAGGTGCTGCCAACCTAAAAAAGTCCTTGACGAACCGCCGATAATAACCTGATAAAATGCTGCGGATCTCATAGATGTTCTTCGATCGCTGTCAAACCATCACGGCATCAGTCTTCAACGAGTCCACTGATACCCTATCCTTCGACACCACGTGTCCAAGGAATCTCACATCTGACATCTAGAATTCGCACTTCTCGAACTTTGCATACAAGCGATGTTCTCTCAGAAGCTGCAAGATAACAAGCAGATACTCCTCATGCATCTCTCTCGTGGGTGAATAAATCAGAATGTCATCCACGAATACGACCACAAAATTGTCCAGATAAGGGTGAAAGATACGGTTCATCAAATCCATAAATGTTGCAGGGGCGTTCGTAAAACTGAACGACATGACCAGAAACTCGTAGTGACCATAACAACTCTGAAAGGCGGTCTTCGCTATGTCCTCGTCCCTAATCCTGAGCTGGTGATACCCTGACCTCAAATCAATCTTCAAAAAATAGCGCGATCGCCTCAGCAAATCAAACAGATCATCAATCCTAGGCGTAAGATACTTATTCTTTACAGTTATCTGGTTTAGCTTCCTGTAATCTATGCACAATCTCAAGGATTCATCATTCTTCTTCGCAAAAAGAGCTGATGCTCCCCACAAAGACGTACTCGATCACAAAAACCCATTGTCTAGCAACTCCTGTAATTGCACCTTGAGTTCTCACAACTTAGCAGGTGCAAAGCGATAGGATGGCATAGAGATGGGAGCTGCTCCTGAAACAAGATCAATAGAGAACTCTACATCTCGGCTCGGCGAAAACTCAAACAATTCATCAGGAAAGACATCTGGGTAATCACAAATCATAGGGGGTAACTCCCCTCGAACCTCACCCAGCTCATCCAACCTGAGAGCAGAAAAGACTAAACCAAAGTTCCCTCGAACCCAAGCCACACCAGGCATAGGTACCAAGCCCTCATCCCGATGACCCACAAAGTAGAAGTAGTATTCTTCCGGGGTACAGATCGACACCCTATGTCGCTCACAATCTATATAAGCATGGTAGGTAGTCAGCTAGTCCATCCATAGATAAAATCATGTCTAGAATGATAAAATCAAACTCTAAACAACGACCAGCAACTCTTAGCTCTCAAGATTTGTACACTCTACTCAACACCACATTCCCACTAATAGGGGTTGTTGGAAATGTATACCGAAAAATTATGCTTTTTATGTATTTTATTCTGGATCTTTGGCATATTAATGAGAAAAAATTTGAGATGGTTTTGCATTTATGATTTTATATTTATATTTGTGATGTAAGAATGCATAGTTCGTATATTCTATCAGTATTTGGCTCGGTGCGTGCTGTACGGAAGATCGGGTCAAAGGTTCTGACAGATTATACAGGTAGGCTCACAATCGCAATGGACCTGGACATTCTATTGGTACGATTGTAG